>PVIY010003004.1:0-118911 GCA_004026745.1 Myrmecophaga tridactyla
TATTATTGATTTTTTTCCTGCTTATAATGGACTCCAATAATCCAAATTAAGACACATCTTGTTTCAGTTAGCCATACATGAACTAAAATTATCTTCAAAAGATCTTATTTACAATAAGGACTGGGTTAAGATTTAGAACATGTTTCTCTTGGGTACATAATATAATTCACTACAATAGTCTATAAATGAAAACAATCCCAAACCCAGATGTCTATCAACTGGTTAAAGGTTAAATAAAATGTGGCTGTCTTCCTAGAGGAGGAAATGGAAGTTGCCTCTACTCTCAAAGACTAGGCCAAGAACTGCTACAGTGCTGCTTCCACCATATTTGCACATTGAAGTATTGGTCTCACTTCTTCACTCCTCCCTGCATCCACACATTTATCCTGTGCAGAGTATAGATCCCTGCCTCTTGACTTTGGACTTAACCATTTGTATCATTTATGTTCTGTTGCATACCAAACTTTCCCCTAACTTATAGCTTAAAACAACTGAGTTGGATAGAAGTTTCTTTTGCTGGAGTCCCAGGGGCTTATTAACGAAGTTATATTCAGCTAAAGGGTCAGCTGGGGTCTGAGCTAAGATGGGTAGACATCTCTCCATGTGGTCTTTCATCCACAATGAGGCTAAACCTTGCTGGGCTTCCTTACCTGTGGACAGTAGCATTCCAAGAGGGTGCAAAGCCTTTTCAGACTAGAGCTCACATGTCACAAAACATCACTTCTTCCATGTTACTTTCTATTGATCAAAGCAAGTCATAAGCCTATATTCAAGGAGTGAAAAATATCTGTTAGAAATAAACTCCATCTCTTAATGGAGGATGCTGAATATAATTTATAGACATATTGAATCAACTACACTGTGCAAATTACTTTTGCCAATGACATGAAACAACTGTGACAATGCGCCTGTTTGAAGTCTATGCCTTAAATATCCTTGGAAGATTCTTCTCACTCTCTTGTGTTTCTGCCTTCACATAATAAGAACCCTGGGAGTTCACTTGTCCAAAAATGTCCAAGAGACATTCAGGGCAGAGTTGTTCCAGCCAACTTGCAGTTCTGCAGTGGAATCCAAAGCTGCCAGACCTGAGCCAAACCTAAATTAGCTGAAATCCCACCATACCACAGAAGTAAAAATATAGCAAATGACTGCTGTTAGAATCCAGTGGGTTTTGGGGGTGGTTTGTTACATACATAGCAATAACTTACTGATATATTTGCCAATTTTTAAGAAAGAAAATATTTTTCAATGTGAAGAAAATCAACGTCCTATCTTGTATTTACTTATATTTGTATGTTAAGTCAATTTGAGGAGGTCCTTTAGTTAGAGATATTAGAAAAAATGTTATATTTTAAGAAATATGAGTAAAGTCTCACTAAAGGCAGTATTTTATGAAGCAAAACTATCACCACCACAAATGAAGATATTTGTTCATCCCCAACAAATGAGTTACTAATACAGTAAAACAATATGCTAGGGACAGTGGTATCTTGCAATAATAAATAAATGTATTTCTAATGGTTAGGTTTAGCAATATTGACATAAAGTTCCAAAATTACAGTGGCTTTAAAAATATAAAACTGTATCTCTCTTTCAGTCAAACAGGTCCAGAAGTAAGCATTCCATGGCTGTGGCAGTTGTTCCATGTTCACCGAAGACCTACCTCCTCCTAACTCTGCCATTTCTAGCATTTCACCTCATGATCCAAGATGATCCTGAAATTCTAGCCATCATGTCCACATTCTGGGAACAAAGGATGATAGAAAAAGGACTTCCAGAAAGTCCTTCCTTGTATTATGACTTTCTGGAAGTCCACATATTTCCACTAACATCTTAGCATGAATTTAGAAGCATAGTCAAAATAGCTATAAATGAGGCTAGGAAATGCCCTTTAATTTTGGCCAACCATGTGCTCACAATAAAAATCACATTCCTTTTAATAAAGAGGAAGAGTAGAATAGATATCGAATTGGGCATCCAACAGTATCTGCCTTAAGATATAAAGATCTTACCTCCTGGTAAGACAACTAAAGTTTCTCAATAATGACTATATTAGTGTATCTGTTGATCTCTTCCGACCCTCATCTATCCATTCCTATTTTCAGCAACTTTATTATATTTCTTGCATACCTTATATAAATCTTGTATTTTTTCATGTTTAATACCTTTAACATAAGATTTTCATAAATTCCTTGAATATAGAGAACAGTTTCCCAGTGTGTGATGATGCCTGAAGTCAAGTGTTTACACAATTCACCTTTCCTCATGCTCCTTCTTCAGGAAAATATATTCATAAAGCAGTTCTATATATAAATTCTTTGTGGTTGATTATATTTACAATCAACTGAGAAAATTGCCTTCAACAATGAGGGAAGTCTCATTCAATCATGAGAATAATGAAGGCCTTAAAAGGAGACGTGATGATTTCAGCAGTCAGAAGGGAGAATCTCCAACTCCATCTCAACCACCCAGCTTTTCCTTGGGAATTCATCAAAAATGTTCATCAGAGTTCCCAGCTTGAAGCCTACCCTATGGAATTTGGATTTGCCCATCCCTACAGTTGCAAGAGTAGATTCTTATAAAGTATCTTATAAATTTACATAATAAACACACACACACACACACATTTATCTGTTGTCAGTTGTTTCCCTAGAGAACCCTGACTAATACACGCACAAACTGGATCCTCCAGTGCACCAGCTATAGGCATCAGTCATTGTACCCAGAACTGCCTTGTCATATACTGTCATGGTGTTTTTGTTTAAATCCAGCCTCATGCACATGGCCCTTAGGATCAAGCCACACTGTTTGGCTACAGTTGTCATTAGAAACCACTCCCAGGTAAAACCCAGTGCCATACATGTTTTCAAAGTGAGGGATAAGTCCTCCTCCAGTCTTATGCCACTACTTATGGGGAAATCTTGGGCTTTGTGTCAGTTTGAAACTATTATGTATCTCAGAAAAACCATGTTTTAATCTTGATCCAATCTTGTGACTCCAGACTTATTATTTAGGGTGGAAACCTTTGCTTAGTTTGTTTCCACACAGATTGACCCACTCAATTGTGAGTATGGGACCTTTTGGCTAGATTACTTCCATGGAGATGCTACATACCCAATTGTGGGTATGGCCTTTTGATTAGATGAAGATGTGACTCCACTCATTCAAGGTGGGTCTTGATTAGTTTACTTTAAAAGGGGAAACATTTTGGAAAAACCTCAAAGGCAGAAGCCCCAAAAGATGCTTGGAGAACAGTTGCTTCAGAGCTGACAGAGATGCAGATATTTGGAGATGCTTGGAGTGCCAACAGAGAGAGTAGACATTGCCATGTGCCTTCCTATGAGATGCTAAGTGAGCTAGAATCCAGAATTGTGTCCTAGAAGAGATAAGTGAAGGTCCACAAATAAAAAGGAAACCACTGACATCAGAAGCTGGAAGTATCAGAACTGGGAACAAAGACCAGCAGATGCTGGCCTTGTGCCTTCCTATGTGACAGACATCAGCCTTTCTTGGGCCAAGGTATCTTTCTAGGAATGCCTTAGTTTGGACATTTTTGTGGCCTTAGAACTGTAATCTTGTAACTTATTAAATTCCCTTTTTAAAAACCATTCCATTTCTGATATATTGCATTCTGACAGCATTTGGCAAACCAATACAGGCTTCAAAATATGTCTCTCATATTCAGTCGACCTGACTACACTTGAAGTAGTCATTTGTGGTGGTGATAGTTTTGCTTCATAAAATACTGCCTTTAGTGAGACTTTACTCATATTTCTTAAAATATAACATTTTTTCTAATATTTCTAACTAAAGGACCTCCTCAAATTGACTTAACATACAAATATAAGTAAATACAAGATAGGACGTTGATTTTCTTCACATTGAAAAATATTTTCTTTCTTGAAAATGGTTTCTTCGTAACACTAAGTTATATATGCAGTAAGCTAGTGTGGTCCATCATGTTCCAGAGTGGCTGGAAAAAATATAAAAAGACTGGTCATCTTGATTAAAATGCTGACAGAAACAGCAATTGATCTGGCTGGTAGTCCTAACAAAAGCCTGTAACATGGGTGTCCATAGGTGACAGGATTGTCCATCGTTGTGAGATAGCCTAGGGAGAGAAATAGACAACATTACTAAATCCTCTGCCCATTTCCTCCTATGAGTAAAGATATTCTTGCCCAACAACTCCTCTTTCTACTGGCCCAAAGGACTTCTAGGAATTTTACTGTTAGGTAAGCTCCTATGCCTTGTTAAGGTTGGTAGCCCAACCTGCAGTTGTCTAACATCTATGACTTTTTGTAGGACCTGCTCAACCAGTTCCTTACTGTGGTTTATAATTAGGATGCCAAGAATACAGTGGATAACAAACACATCTGGGGACAACTGGGTTTTTTGCAAGTCTTGCCCTACCAAGTAGTGACAGATTGCAGGGGAGTTAAGATATGCTGGGAAAGCATAATAATTGCATATTGGAGGCTGTTCCCCATGAATGCAAATTAATCTTAGTCCATGACCCATGGATGGATAGAGAAAAAGGCATTAGCCACATTGATGACAGCATACCAGTGTCCTGTGGTGAATAGCTTCAATGACAGCAATGATATCAAGTACTGCATGGGCCAAGGGCAGCATGTTAGCATCTGATCTGTGGTAATCTATTGTCAGTCTCAATAGCAATGATATCAAGTACTGCATGGGCCAAGGGCAGCATGTTAGCATCTGATCTGTGGTAATCTATTGTCAGTCTCCAGGCTCCTGAGGCTTTTTTGATTAACCAGACAGGACTGTTAAACTGTGACAGAATGGTTGCCAACACTGCTGCCTGAGGCACATCCAGAACCAAAAAATTTATGTCTATTTCTCCCCTTGGAAGGTGGGACTGCTTTTGTAGAACAACCTGGTAGGAGTCTGACAATTCTGGTGGCAGGTAGGAGTGCACATGCCCCACAAAAAGGGCTCAAATTTCTCCTTGTGAGGGGGTATGCACCTCAGTTTATGGTTGTGTTCTGTGTCACAGTCAGCCAAATTGTCTATACCTGTAATGAATTCAGTGGTGGGAATAACAAATAGTGGCACCCGAAATACCCCAGAGTGCCTGTTCTAGTTTGCTAGCTGCCAGAATGTGATATACTAGAACTGGAATGACTTTTAAAAAGGGGAATTCAATAAGTTGCTAGTTTATAGTTCTAAGGCTGAGAAGGTATCCCAGTTAAAACAAGTCTATAGAAATGTGCAATCTAAGGCATCCAAGGAAAGATAGCTTGGTTCAAGAAGGCTGATGACATTCAGAATTTCTTTCTTAGTTGGAAGGGCACATGGTGAACATTGTGGCATCTGCTAGCTTTCTCTCCAGGCTTCTTGTTTCATGAAGCTCCCCAGGAAGCGTTTTCCTTCTTCATCTCCAAAGGTCACTGGCTGGTGGACTTTCTGCTTCATGGTTCTGTGGTATTCTGAAACTTTCTCAAAAATACTTCTTCTTTTATAGGATTCCAGTAAACTAATGAAGACCCACATAGATTGGGTGGAGACATGTCTCCATCTAATCAAGTTTAATACCCACAATTGATTAAGTCACATGGAGATAACCTAATCAAATTTCCAATCTATAGTGTTGAATAGGGATTAGAAGGAATGTTGCTCCCACAAGATTGATTAGAATTAAAACATGGCTTCTCTAGGGTACATAAATTCTTTCAAACCAGCACATTCCACTCTCTGGATCCTAAAAAGACATGTTTTTCCCATATACAAGATACATCCATTCTGTAACAATATCAGAGAACCTTAAACCATTTCAGGAACAATACAAATACAATACAAAGTTAAAACCAGTACAGAGAACCTTAAACCATTATAAGGTTAAAATCACTACAAACGCTCATCAAAGTTAGTCACAAGCATGGTCTGTTCTAAGGAAAAATTCTTCTCTAGCTCTGGACCTGTGAAACTCAAGATATTTGCTGCCAACACACAAAAGAGGGACAGTCATAGGATACATATGCCCATTTCCATAGTGAGGAATTGGAAGGAACACAGGGATCATAGGACCCAAGCAGTTTTGAAAATCTGCAGGACAAAACCCATTAGATTTCAAAGTCTGAGAGTCATTTATCTTCAGGGCTTTAGAAAGCAGCAATCCCACCCTTTCCAAGGGTCTAAGCAGTGGCCCGCCTCTCTCTGAATGTAACCTTGCCAGACATTGGAGAGACCACCTTTTTTTGGCTCCACCTTCTCCAAGCATTAGGGCTGAACCCAGGCTCTCTGCCATCTCTGGGGCACATGCTCAACCCCACCATGTAGTGGCAGTCAGGCTCCCCCCAAACCCCAAGGAATGTGCTCCACCGTCTCCAAGGCCTGAGGTGGCACAACTCTTCCACTGCAATGAGGTGGAAGGCCCATCTTCCTTCTTTGGGGCAAACTCACTCTGTCCATGTGCTTGGGTGGGTCTGCTCTCCTGGCTCAAGGCTTCTTAACTTCAGACTCCAGCCTCCTTGGCTTTGCCTCTGAAATTATTTTTCCTCCAATATGTCCCTTCTCTGGCCTCTCATTCCTGACTGGCAGTGGTTCTCTTTATACAGTTGTTGGCCTTCTATGCAGTGGCCTCAGACCATGTCCATAAGACATAAAGAGTTTCCATAAATCTTTCCTGGATAACTCCAGGTCCAATCCTGGCTTTCTCTGAAATGGCTGACTGGTTCCACATTTAGCCAGATCCTCATGTGGGGCACCACTCTCTGAGCTCTCCCCTCCTGGAAGCCCATAATTTTCTAGAACATCAATTTCTGTTTTTTTGTTTTGTTTTGTACCCAAGAGTTCAGTTCTCAGCTTATTTCTTTACTGTCACATTTCACTATAAGCTGTGAAGAGAAACCACCTGCCCTTTCCACATTTAGCTTGGAGATCTCTTCTGCTAAATATCCAAGTTCAAGGCTTTTAAAATCTGCCTCCCAGCCAAAGCCATTTTCAGGTCTCAGAAAAAGGACTTTATATATAAAAGGGACTTTTTGACCAAGGGGCTGCTCAGCATCTTTTGTTAGAACCAGATGTGGCAGCAAGATGAACGATCACCAGACAAGCTGGCACCTCACCCACCAGAAGGTGAATGAAGCAAGACTAGATATGCATGTGGTCAAGTTCTGTTCATGCTTGATAACCCTTGCTGGTACATGCAACTGCACAGCAAAGGGGAGCAGTGCATCAGAGCCCCAGCAACCAATCAGATCATAAGTCAACAAGCCCTCATCCAATCAAGGGACAGAGCACCACCAAATGGATACCTTCCCCTCCTGACGTGGTTTTCCTCTTAAAAAGGCAGCTCTCAGAAAGAGCCCTGGAGCCATTTTCTTTCCTTCTACTGGTTCTCACCTGCTTTCTCCCTTCAATAATTCTACTGTGCTTTGGACTCACTGTCCTGTGTAGATTCCTTAACAACTCTGACCCAACAGCCATTAGTCAATTTTTGCCAGATTATCTGCCATTTTAAAACAAGGCTCACCTTCCTTCCAGTCTATAATAACATGTGCCTTATTTCTGTCTAAGGCTTTATCAGAAGTGTCTTCAGACTCCACGTTTCTACCAACAGTCTCTTCAAAGCATTCTAGGTCTTCTCTATTAAGCTCCTCAGAACTCCTCCAAAATCTTCCCCTTATCCATTTAAATAAACTGTTCCAACATGTTTGGTATTTGCAAACCGCCGCAGCACCCCACTTCTCTGGTACCAAAATCTGTTCTAGTTTGCTAGTGGCCAGAATGTGATATGGCTTTTAAAAAGGGGAATTTAATAAGTTGCTAGTTTACAGTTCTAAAGCTGAGAAAACATCCCAATTAAAACAAGTCTATAGAAATGTCCAATCTAAGGGATCCTAGGAAAGATACCTTGGTTCAAAAAGGCTGATGTCATTCTGCACTTCCCTCCTCTGTCTGGAGCGATTAATCCTGTTTCACCAGATGAAACTATAATGGAATGCCCTGAGGTAACTGGCTTAAAGGACACTTCTAATTCATTTCATGGCCTACCACCACCACTCCTCTTTTCTTGAAGACCTATAACTGGACTAAAGTCCCAACAGGGTGAGGTACAAAGTGTGGCTCATGAGGAAGTATGCTATACTCCAAAAGAACTGCAAGAGTTTTATAATGTATACAGACAGAAATTGGGGGAATATGTATAGGAATGGGAATAAGGGGTGGGATATGAGTGGAAGGAATATAAAGTTGGATCAGGCTGAATTTACTGATATGGGCCCAATAAGCAGAGATTCTGCATTCAGTGTTGTAGCTTGAGGGGCTAGAAAGGGTGTTAACAGTTTGTTTGGACGGTTGGTTGAAACATGGATCAAAAGTTGACCAACATTATCTGAGGTTGAAATGCCAGAACTGCCCTGGTATAATGTAGAGGAGGGGATCTGAAAGCATAGAGAGGTTGAAATGTTAGAGTAGATTTATCATGGAAGATCTGGTCACATACCCCAGGAATATCCAGCAGACACACTTTTTACCAAGATTGTAAGAAATAAATTTTTGAAACTAGTTCCATCATCACTGAAGAGTTCTCTAGTCGCTGTTCTCTGTAGGTCAGATATTACTTTGGGAACTGCTTGTCACTGAGGTGGAATCCTTGAACACAATGGGGATTATTGGATCCCAAGTTGGCAGAAGCCACAGGGCAGCATTTAATCATCAAAGACAAGGTGAGCATGACTTACATAATAGACAGCAAACTCAAAGAAACAGTCGAGATAATCTGACATGCAGAGACTTATGGCATTGGCTAGTAGATCATGGGGTACCTAGAAGTAAAATAGATGGGTAGTCTACTAAATTTTTGTTTGAGCTGTATAAGCAGAAGAGTTCAAGGGAAGGGAACAAAACTCTAACTTAAATTACAAAAACAGAGAGTCATGACCCCTTAATCAAGTCCCAGACTTGAGAAAGTTCACAGACTCAGAGCCCCTTAAACGAGGGGAAGGCTAGGTACTCTTGGGGAAGGATCCTGTTACTCTGCTAAAAATTTATACTATTAATCTTCCTCCCAGCCTTCCCCAAGGAGACCAACAGCCTTTTACCAAGGTGACTGCGTATTGAGGAAAAGGAAATGATCAGCTATTCAGGGATTATTAGACTCAAAAGTGACATTAATTCCAGGAGACCCAATGTTACTCTGGACCATTAGTCAAAGTAGGAGCTTATGGAGGTCAGGTGATCAATGGAATTTTAGCTCAGGTCCATCTTACAATGGGTCCAGTGAGCCCCTAGACCCATTCTCTGGTTATTTCTCCAGTTCTGGAATGCATAATTGGAATAGACATACTCAGCAACTGGCAGAATCTCAACATTGGTTCCGTGACTCATGGAGTGAGGGCTATCATGGTAGGAAAGGCCAAGTGGAAGCCACTGGAACTGTCCCTACCTAGCAAAATAGTGAATCAAAAGCAATAACAGATTCCTGGAGAGATTGAAGAGATTAATGCCATCTTTAAGGAATTGAAAGATGCAGGGGTAGTGATCCCACTCCATCAATCACCTGACCTTCCTACTTTCTACCTAAGCCTCTACTCTGACTGGTGGACCACTGTTCTAGTTTGCTAGCTGCCAGAATGCAATATATCAGAAATGAAATGACTTTTAAAAAGGGAATTTAATAAGTTATAATTTACAGTTCTAAGGCCATGAAAATGTCCCAATTAAAGCAAGTCCACAGAAATGTCCAATCAAAGGCATCCAGGGAAAGATACCTTGATTCAAGAAGGCTGATAAGTGGAAAGGCACAGGGCGAACATGGTCAGGGTTTCTCTCTCATCTGGTAAGGCACTCGGCAAACACGGCAGCATCTGCTGGCTTTCTCTCCAGACCTCTTGTCTCATGAAGCTCCCCAGGAGGCATTTTCCTTCTTCATCTCCAAAGGTCACTAGCTGGTAGACTCTTTGCTTCTCGTGGCTATGTCATTCTGCTCTTATTCTCTGCTCTCTCAGAATTTCATGGCTTTCTCTCTTGTTGTTCTCTAGCTTTTTCCAAAGTGCTCCTTCTTTTAAAGGATTCCAATAAAACCAATCAAGACCCAACTGGAATGGGTAGAGACATGTCTCCACCTAATTAATTTTAATACCCCCACTTGATTCGTATCTCCATGGAGATAAGCTCATTAAAGTTTCCAACATATAGTACTGAGTAGGGATTAGAAGAAACCATTGCTCCCACATGGTTATTAGAATTAAAACATGGCTTTTCTAGGGTACAAACTGGCACAACCACAGTGATGTTTTTGGTCTCCTGGAATTAATGTCACTTCTGAGCCAGTATATCTGATCATTTCCTTTTCCCCAATACACAGTTACTCTGATTAAAGGCCGTAGCTCTCTTTGGGGAAGGCTCAGAGGAAGACTAACAATATAAGTTTTAGACAGTGTAACAGGGGTCTTCAAGAGTCTCTGAATCTGTACACTGTCTCAAGTCTGGAAATTGATTGGGGGCCGTGACTCTCTGTTTCTGTAATTCAAGTTAGAGTTTTGTTCACTTGACCTAGAACTCTTCTGCTTATACAGATCAAGTAATAATTTAGAAGACTGCCCATCTATTTTATTTCTACATACCCCATGATCTACTTGACAATACCATTGGACTGTGTGAGTCAGACTACTTTGATTGCTCTTTGAATCTACTGACCCTTATGGTGGCCATGCCCACCTTGTTGGAATTTTAGTTTACTCATAGGTCTGGAAGAGAAAAAGGTAGTGTGGGTGGATCATGAGAACAATTAGGACAGTCTTGCTAGCTAACTTCCTCAGGGCATTCCACAGTAGTTTCATGTAGTGAGACAGTATCAGTCTCTTCAGACAGATTTATGAGAGCTGTTTGCTCAAGGGAGATAGTTACAGGTTTACCAGGCACAGCAGTTGTAATCTCTTCAAGCCAGGTTATATGGCAGATTCCTCAGGGAAGATTGAAGGTCTGGAGGCTGGTTCCTCAGGGTAGACCACTACAGGTTTATCAGGCAAAGACCCAGCAGAATCTAGGTTTTCAATATTCCAACTATCATCATTATCAACCCATAGGTCCCCATCCCAGTTTGCAGGGTCCCATTCCTTTCTAATTAATTTCCCCACTTTAACAGCCAACATCCTGCAGGTTGGGAATTTAGTTTATGTTGTAATTCAGTCATTCTCACAGTGAGGCTCCGGGTCTGATTTTCAGAAATTTCAATTCTGCTGCTACATGAAAAGGGCACACAGAAATCTTCATGTCCTTCATACAGCACTTTTAAGAATTTGAAGCTTTAGCTCATCCCTTTCTTTTATAACTTTATCCAGTGTATTTGAAACTACTACCCAATATCATTATACCTTTTAATGCCACAAAACACTGTTAAGTTGTCAAAAACACTCTCACCAAAAAGGAGGAAAGTTCAACTTCCTCATATGGAGAATTCCTGATAGTCTCATAAGCAGTGGGGACAACCAAAGCAATAGGCCAAGCCCTCAATCTTGGGGTTTGTTCATATGAAACTTATTTCCACAAAGGAAAGTTTAGGCCTACTTAAAATTAGGCCAAGAGTCACCCCCATAGAACCTGTTTTGTTGCTCAGATGTGGCCTCTCTCTCTCTCAGCCAATGCAACAAGCAAACTCACTGCCCTCCCCCTCTCTACATGGAACATGACTTCCAGGGGTGTAAACCTTCCTGGCAACATGGGACAGAAATCCTAGAATGAGCTGGGACTCAGCATCAAGGGATTGTGAAAACCTTCTAGACCAAAAGTGGGAAGAGAGAAATGAGACAAAATAAAGTGTCAATGGAAAGACAGATTTCAAACAGAGTCAAGAGGTTATCCTGAAGGTTATTCTTATGTATTATATAGATATCAACTTTTTAGTTAAGGTATATTGGATATGTCGGAGGGAAGTGTCTGAAAATGTAGAGCTGTGTTCCAGTAGCCATGTTTCTTGACGATGATTGTATAATGATTTAGCTTTTGCAATGTGACTGTGTGATTGTGAAAAACAAAACAAACAAAAAACAAATCCACTCTCACCAGGGCCTTGCCTTTTATCAGCTGTGGTAGTTAGGTTCAGATGTCAACTTAACCAGGTGATGGTGACTACTTCTGTTTCTGTGGACTTGAATCATTAGCATGTGAAATTCATCTATGGCTGATTGCATCTGCAGTCAGCCAAGGGGTGTGCCTTCTGCAATAAGTGATGTTTAATTTAATTAACTGGGGGCTTAAAAGAGAGAGGTCAGATGAGAGCGCAAAGCAGCACAGCCAAAGGAGTTCAGCATACCTAATCTCAGCACTCTCAGCTCAGCCCAGACTTTTGGAGATGCAGTAAAGAATTGCCCCAGGGAAGGCTGCTGGAACCCAGAAAGCAGGAGAGAAGGCCAGCAGATATCTCCATGTGCCTTCCCATGTAACAGAGAACCTCAGATGAAAGTTATCTGCCTTTCCTCTGAAGAATTATAAATAGTTTTTTTCGCATGAGCAGGCACTGGGAACCAAACCCGGGTCTCAGGCATGGCAGGTGAGAACTCTACCTACTGAGCCACCATCGCACTGGCCAGAACTATAAATTTCTAACTAAATAAATCCCCTTTAATTAAGAGTGATCCATCTCTGGTGTGTTGCATTCTGGCAGCTTTGGTAGGCTAAAACATAAGCATTTGAATGGCTACATCCAGTGGTGCTATTTTGCATATCACTATTGCCAACTCCCACTATAGACTATCAATGCCATCTTGATTATTGGAAACAGAATTCAAATAGTGCCTTTGAAACAAATCAGATTAGAGAATCAATTCTAAAAACCCCAAACTAATTTAGAAATCTCATCCTTAAGATTCTGTTTCTCAAGAACCACTCCAGTTATCAAAGCTATATTAGTCTGGGTTCTCTAGGAAAAAAGAATCAACATGAAATACCTAAAAATATGAGATTTTTACAAGAATTATCTCATATGACTGGGATAGGCAAGTCCAAATTCCATAGAACAGGCCACAAGCTGGGAACTCCAATGATGTTTTTGATGAATTCCCCTAGGAGAAGCTGGCTGGCCTAAGAAGAGATGGAAATTCTCCCTCCTGACTACTGAAATAATCACTTCTCCTTTTACAGCCTGGAACTGATTGAATGAAACTTTGCTTTCCATTGTTGAAGGCAATCTCCTCAGTTGATTGTAGATGTAATCAGCCATAAATGCAATGAGCTTATTGATTATTTAAGTCCATGAGAGATCCTTGCAGTGACAATAAGACCAGTGCTTACTTGACTAAACAACTAGACACCATCACCTAGCTAAGGTGACATATGAACTTAACCATCACACTATCTATACATTAATAGGAATTAATAGGAATTTATATCTCTAGTCTTGACTTCTCCCTGTAACAACAGATGCATATATCTACATATCTAATGTTTTGGTTTGCTAAAGTTGTCAGAATGCAATATACCAGAAATTGATTGACTTTTATAAAGGGGATATATTAAGTTACAAGTTACAATCCTAAGGCCATGAAAATGTCCAAATTAAGGCAACAAAAAGAGGATACCTTCTTGGAGGAAGGCATCCAGCATCCAGTATACTTCTGTTAGCTGATGTGATGTTTAGGTTCTGGTGTCAACTTGGCCAAGTGATGATGCACAGTTGTCCGGATCAGGCAAGCACTGACCTGACCTTTGCTGCAAGGATATTTCATGGCAGGAAGATAAACTGGCAGACTGGTGTATCAAATTATCAGTCAGTTGACTATATCTGTGGATGTTTACATATGCGATCAACTAAAGTATGTCTCCCGCAACAAGATAATTCAATCAGTTGAAGACTTTTAAGGGAGAAGAGAGACTTTTTCACTGCTTCTTCAACCAGCGAGCCTCTCCTGTGGTGTTTGTCCGGATCCTTCATTGGAGCTGCCAGCTTCACAGCCTGACTTACGGATTTTGGACTCTTTTCCATGGTGGATGAGACACTTTTATAAATCTCATATTTGCAGATATCTCCTGTGGTTCTGTTTCTCTAGAGAACCCTGACTAATATAGCTGGAAGGCATGTGGCTGGTGTCTGAGGTCCCTTCTCCTAGTTAGTTGCTGATTCCAGTGGCTCTCTCCCCAAGTGTCTGTAGACCCTCACTTAGCTTCTCTGGGGCAAAACTCTGGATTTCATCCCTTAGCTTCCCTCGGCTCTCTCCAGGTTCTATTTCTGTGAGCCCTTTCTTAGCACCTGGGGTATTTCTGTCTAGCAACTCTCAGCCATAAGTGAGCTCTCTTAAAGGACTCTGGTAAATGGATTAAGATCCATCTTGAATAGGTTGGGGTCACATCTCCATGGAAACAATCCAATCTAAAGGTCCCACCCTAAACAATAAGTCTGCCCACACAAGATTGGATCAAAAGAACATGGCTTTGCAAGAAGCTTCCCTGGATTATGAAGATCTATTACTTCCAATAGCAGCAATATTGAATGTGGAAAATGTTTTTATTAGACCTGCTGATCCAGAGTACCAGAAGGAGGCAGAACAGAGACATCAAAAATTGGCAGCTAAAGCTGGAGGATTTCATGTCTTTGCAACTTTGGCTGTCATCTTTGAGCAGTGCAAATCCAATTTCATGGTGCCAAAAACATTGAATTCATTGGATGTGCTTATTTTCTGTATTTTGTGGGGGAGTGCAACTTCGAGAACTTATCAGGGAGCTTAAACAGCAGAGTGATTTCCCAAGAGAGACATTTGAAGGTCCAAAACATAAAATAATGTGAAGATGTCTTTATGAAGACTATTTAAAAAATGCAGCTTGAAGATCTGTTGGAAGAACATTTTGCACAATGGATTGACATGGAAGCCCAGTTCATATTCATTCTTCCGCAGCAATTCAAGAACAGAAAACCAAACTTGAATGGATCATTTTCATGATGTATTAGTTACCACCAAAGTCCACACAAGAATTGTGTGTCCAATTCATTATAAATGAGTGAGAGACTTGTTACCCAACCTACATGAACTTAATGCACATAACCTGAGCAATGTGGCCCAATTGGAAGTGAGAGAATATGTGAGGAGATGGACAAAAAAGGTAAACCAGCTAAAGTATGGAATATCAAAAGAAGTCCTGAAGAAAATGCAAAGAAGAAATTATGATAAGTCCATATCAGATACACGTGCTCATTTTCTTAAGAGAAAGCAGCAAAGAACCCAAGATCACAGTGAAAAACTGAAGAAAACAGGCTAAGAAATGAACCCTCTAATTCAGGAAGTAGGAAAACAGCCAGGAAATATGCTCCCACTTTGCCTATTATTCCATACAGAACAACATAGAAGTTGTCATCAGCTGTTTAGTCTGTGAGCTAAAAAAAAAAAAAAAAATCAAAGCTCATCAATACTGATAAAGGGAATTTTCAAAGAAAAGATTGGGTTGCCATAGTTACAAAGCAATGATATATGAAAATAAATGAAAGGTGATAATTTCCTGACTTCAGTTTTCCTGGCCTTAACTGGTATCAAACTCTGTTGAGATATTTTCAGAGGACATTGAATTGTATTTAATCAGCATGTATTCCATTTATATTAAAGCATTTAAAATTATTTTCCTTAAATCTTTTTAAAGCCTTCTTGTTGCTATTAGAATAGTGTTATATCAGGTATGTGATCATTTCTTTCAAAAGGTTCACCATGAGAGGTTTTTACTCAGCAATAACTAGATGTTTAACACTTTAATTGGTGCAGAATTTCATACATATTTAGAAAAAAGACAATCAATTTTAGTAAATAAGAAAATTGCCTAATGGCAGGATTCTTTCTTGGCTTTATATTAATGCTTAAGATGATTTTTCTGGGATTATACAAATTCCTTTTTATATAAAAATATATTGTTTAAAACAGTAGCTATAGCCATTATCCAAAGGACAGATCACATATATATATATATTCTTTTCTAGCTTTACCTACATGCCTTGTATCAGCACCATGTATGTAGGTGTGACAGTGCTTTTAAACGACCCCTACACCTGGCCAACTCTCTTGCTTAAGTTGCTTGATTAGGTCTATTTAAACATTGATCATGCTGATCTTGAGCTGGGATTTTCAAAGTGGCCTACACTGTATCACAAGCTTTTTAAATTGGAACCTTGAGACTAGTTAGTACCACAACTCAGGCCACACTCAGTACTTGTCCACTCTTGTTTACTGCTTTTTATTCTACTTATTTGTGTATTTGTCTGTCTCTCCCATTAGATTATTTGCTTCCTGTGGGCAGGAACAATGTCTTCTTCATTTTTGTATCTTTCAGGGCACCTAGCATAGCGCTTTGCACATATTAGTCACTCATTGTTTGTTAAATAAAGCTATTTGTGTCATTAAAATTCAATATATATAGATATATAATTCAATATAAAAAAGAACATGGCTTTTCTGGGGTAGATAACAGTTTCAAACTAGCACAGTACACAGAATCCTCATCGTTTGTTTATTAGGGATGACAAACTTAACATCCCCCAAACCAAACTCTTGATTCTTCTCAAACTCCACCTGAAGGATTTTAACAATCTTCTATGTAGTCCCTTTTTCACTACTCTTGTTCTCCTACAGTTTATTCTCTGTACAGAAATTTGAGTGACTCTTTAAAATCACAAATCAGTTCATGAGAGTCAAATACTCTCCCTCCCAATGGCTCCTCAACACTGAGAATTAAATCCAAATTCCATACCTTGGCATAGGAAGCCTTACAGGATCTGGCCTGATTGCCTTTTTTGACCTCATTTCCTCTTGATTTCACTCATCCATTATATTCTAGTGATGCTGGCTTCCCTGATGCACTGCCATCTTCAAGCCTTTGTGCTTGACATTTCCTCTACCTAGAATACTCTTCCTCCAGATATACGTATGGTCTATTCCTTCATTATGGTTTCTGCTCCCAATTGCATCTGCTTTAAAGAGGCTTTCCCTTGCTTCCTTGCCGAAAATAGCACACATTCCCAGCTCTGTTTTCTATATTCCATCATTTTCCTACCTACCACTTATGTTATAGACATCAAAGAACATATTTATCTATTTTATTTTTTGTTCCTCTCTATAGAATCTATGTTCTGTGAGGTCAAAGATTTTGTCTTTTTAGTTCATTGCTGTGTCACCAGCTCCCAGAACAATTCTTGGCACATAGAATGCCTTAAGTCAATATTATTTGAAAGAATGAGCAGTCATTGATTGAACTAATGAGGAGAGTTTTAAAAGAGGAGAGGATGAAACCAAGAAATTAATACTTAACAAATAATTATGATTACTGAATCATTATATAAATGCTTTTCTCACTTTCTCATATATTAGAACAGCCAGAAGGGAATACCTGAAATTGCTGAACTGTAACCCAGCTGCCTCAATCTTTGATAATGATAATATAACTACATAACCTTTATCCTGTGATTGTAAAAATCTTGTGATTGGCTCCACTTGTACCCCTTATCTTGTTTTCAACTTTGAAGTCTTTATGATACTCAAGACAGCCCCTAATGTTTATTAATGAAGGAACTTGAGTCAGCCTAGAACTAACCTACCCCGATTCCTAAACTATCTTACTAGACTCAGCTGTATCAACCTAAATTGGCCCACCTCATGGGCTCAGTAGCTTAAACGTTAACCTTTAAGTGACCTATACCTCATTATAGTACTATAATCAAGCCCATCATCATATTAAGGACACTGTTTTCTTACATACATTCTGCAACTAAGCATATAACCAATGTGCACATGCTCGATAATTAGATCTTCTCTAACCTCATCATCTCAGGCCATTCTTCTCATTTTCCTAAAACCTGCCCATCTTTTGATACTTAAAACTTGAGTTACTGCACTTTGGGGAGTTGGATGTTTAAGCCAAGAGGCCACCTGATCTCCTGCTTTACACTTATTAATTAACTCCTATTCTCTTTGAAACCCTGGTGTCTCATATCTGGTCATTTAAGTGCATCAGACAGAATCCACTGCCCCCCCCCCCAACACACACTTTTGATAGCTATCAATTAGGAGAAAAAAGAAAGACATTTTGGGAGCAGGCGACAATATCAAAGGAAGACTAGCCTAGAACAAGATAGGGTTCTTGGCCAATGACAGGGAATAGAAGTTCCTAACACTTACTAGGTAGTCTGTAGCTGAGAATTGGTCTAGATCCTTTGCACGTTATATATTTAATCCTCCTCAAAATAATGATTTGAGTATAACTATCATCTCCATTTATACATGAAGAGACTGGGCAAACGAAGGTTAAGAAAGTTGCCCACGGTTAACTCCAAAGTCATGATATATATATGTAAAATACAGGCTCTCAGAGAAGTCAGGGATAAGACCACTACAAACTTTACTTACTTTACAAAATCATCCAGAGTCAATTCTACCTTATGGCAGTCCAGTGTCTTTCCTTTGCAGAAAATACATTTGATTTTGCAAATCTTTTCTATAAAATGGCATTTCCTTAATGGATTCCTTGCCTTGTATCTGTTCTAAGAGTTATGATTACATACAGTATGATGAAGTAGATAAAGCACTTGCATGGCATGCTAGAAATTACACCTACAATTGCTGTCTGCAGTTAACCAGCTCTGTGTCCTTGGGAAAATCTCTTCATCTTTCAGAGTTTGCATTTTATTTTCTGCAAAATGAAGCAGTGGGGGAGAGAAGGAAATGAGTTCTAGCTTTAAAATTCTTTGATCATATGGACTTCTGGACAACCACAAAGACTTCTGTATAATGGCCTGTCCATGCTATAAGTTTGTTAGGGAGTCAAAAAGAAGTGGGTGTAAGGTCCTTTGGTGGCAAACACTATGTCATTGCCACTGAACCTTATCTACAATAAATTTACAGTATGCTCTGCCTTCTCACAGGTCTCATCAGGAAATCAAGTCTCCTTCTGGAATACAACTTTCTATATCAGCCACTTAACAAACAGACAGAGTAAACCGTCCTAACTCCAATATGACAGACTAACATTGCAAAATGGGCAATTTCTGCTCTCCGTTATCCTCCCCAATCTGACCTTGCTGTAGGCTGGATTTAGGCTAACTCATCAGTCAGACTCCATTTATAATCTGCTCTGACTGAAGAGCTCATTTTCTACGGGGAGAGTGACATGTTCTCTTCTCACACTTTCTCTAAATACAGCAGTTTCCTGGTATATAGAACTATCTAATCTCTACCAGGTTAAAAGAGAAACACTCAGCGTCTTCCACCAACCCACTCCCACTACCCCCACCCCCACCCCCATACTTCAACTGCAATCTATGTTCTTTTCTGGAGTACAAAGCAGTCCGAAACTTGAACACGTATATATACAATGTATTTCATTTGTTCACTTTCTCAGAACAGAAAGCCAACTTTTCTTAAGCAATTTAAGGGCATCAAAATAGAGTTGAGAAGGAACCTCTGTAAAATGTTAAATGTTTGTGAGCTATGTACAGAGCTATGTGGGGTGGTAAGAGGATGTGCATTGAAGATAGAGGGGTGGTTTCAAATCCCTGCTGTCCCACCCTTCACTGTGTAGTGTAAGAGTAACTACTATTGAAAAAGAAAAAAAAAAATCTCCCTGGGTGCAGAGAGGGAAAGAGACTCCCCCAACCCCCTCCACCTCCCTTTTCTTGGAGAATTCTTTAGATAACTCGTAATTGTAAATCTTGCTTCTGTCCCTTTGAGATGTATGTGAATCCTTTAAAAAGCTACATTAGCGGGAGGGGGGGGGCGGGGGGAGTGCAGCTTTTCGAACCATGAATGCCTGTCTAAAGGACCTAGGAGCCAACTCTTTCGAACGCATACTTCAAGGAAGTTAGCACCTTATTTCCTCATTTCCACGGAAATTAACTGAGGCATCTGGCTCTAAATTGTAACTATCTACCTGTCATAGAAATATGAGAAGTTTTATTATTCTTTTAGGTGGGAGTAATTAACAAACACAAGGACCACCACAATCACCAAATGACTATAAGTGATAAATGTTGCTGTCAAGAGGAGTAGTTATTGATCATTTTGAGAACGCATATGTAATGCGTTGTATCTGCTTGGCTATTTAGAAAGGGTTAAGATTTCTTCCTTCCTTTCTTCCCTTCTCCCCCCCACCCTTTTCTCCCTCCCTCCCCCTCTCTCTCTCTTCCCTTCTTCTCTTTGAGGATTGTCTATGATGCCTCACTTTATGGTTCAATGTTTATTCAATCATAAAATTGTTTTTCTTTCTCTTTTGCCCCTGTTGAGAGGTTTTCTGCATTAGGAGAATATTTTGGTGTTCATCATATTTCCTCACCAATAGCCTGGGCAAGTTCATTAACCTCTGTATACCTCAAAATTGCCTTATCCATAAAATAGGAACAATACTACCTTTAACAAAGAACGGATGTGTGAACATATCTAAGGTTTCATACAGAATTATCTTTGAGCTTAGCTTTAATTTTATTTTTATTGGTAAATAGCACAGTTTTAAGAACATAAACTCTGGACCCAGATTGTGAAGCTTCAAGTCCCAGTTCCAATTAGAAGCTATGTGACTTCAGGCAAGTTACTTAACCTCTCTGTGCCTCATCTTTAAATGGGGATATTAATAATAGTCCCTACCTCTTAGGATCATTGTGAGAATTAAATGAGATAATACATGTAAAGCACTTAGAACAATGACTGGATAGAGAAAGCCCTGGTAAGGGTTAGCAATTATGACTCTTGCTTGCTACAACAAAGTAATACCCTATATCCTTGTTCTTCAATAAGACTACAAACAATCAATAATCATACAGCTGGTGCACTAGTGGTTCAGTGGTAGAATGTTTGCCCTCCATGCAAGAGACCTAGGTCCAATTCCTGGACCATGCACCTAAAAAAAAAATAATCATAATCATAAGGCAGCCTTTCACTTTAATCCTCCTGACTAAGAAAAATGAGAGGAGAAAAATTAAGGTGTACCTTGAAAAGACACAATATGGAAAAGAATGCTCATGGGAGGTTAGGAAGGAAATGATGATTTTGGGTAGATGAGGGTCTTTTTGGGAAAGTAATTGGTGAAAGTTGGTGAGGGGAAGGAGCAAACCAAGGAAGGAAGGGTTTGAATATTAGCCTTAGAAGGCTAGGATATTTTTTTTCTCTCCCTGCTGGCAGTACGGAGCTACTGAAGCTTTGTGAAACAATGCTGTAAAATGAAGAAACAGTCCATGTGTGTAGAATTAGTTAGGAGGAGGAATAAATCAGGGAAAGAGTGGGTAGAAAATATTATATAACCTTGCATCATGCAGTTATATATACAGTCCATTGCCAGAAATAGCACAAACCTCTGTTTGCATATTGCTTCCTTTGGGCCGCACTGCAACTGGAACAGAGGCCCCTCCTGGACGGAGGCTGGTTTACCTCTTGTTCCCCTTCCCTTTTTCCTTTGCTGTCGCTCTGCCTTCCTCCTGCGTCCCAGCTTCCTGCCTCTTCCTACAGTCATTACAAAGGTAGGCTGGGGACAGGAAAACATTTTGTGGTCTTTGGTGGCCTGGAGAAGGTTTGTCTTTGTTTTAGCCTGGGGGAATGACTGTGGATTCTTATTTTCTTTATATTAAAACATTTTGAAGAAAACAGACTGCTTTCTTGTTTGTTTCTCGTAGCATAGCAATCGTGCTGTTTACTGAATTTTTAAACTTATTCTGAAACATTTTTGCATGTCAAATCCAGATTCTCCCACTGCCAAAATAGCTGTTAAAAGGATAAATGCTAACACTTTTTTAAATTCTATATTTAACACCGCTGGGTGGTGGTGGTGGGGGAAACAAACAGCACACAGTCCGATACTTAACAGAGTATGCTAATTAGCTGGAAAAATAACGCCTGCTTTTCTGCCATTGGATGTGAAACTGACCAATAGGAATGCAGTTCAGCACCTACACCCACTCTATGCCCGAAACAAGGAAGTGTGTTTGCACATGCCAATAACTCATGTGTTTGGTTGCCTGACGACCAGTGACAAATGTGCCGTTCATCATCTCTTACAATGTTACCTTGAGATTCCAAACCGTAACTAAACGAGAGTTAGAAATGAGAAATGAGTTTAGAAAATTAACATTTCCAATAGGTTTGCCGTTACAGATTTTTAAAGATAGTGGCAGTTTTTCTTAATATTGAATGTATTTTTCTGTTTCTCTACTTGAAAATGGGTATATGTAGGGTCTTCATACACAGTGTAAAAATCTATAAATGTAATAATAACACAGCTTATTTTTATGGGACATTTACCTTCTCTATCTAATTTAATCCTTGTTACAATCATATAAGTCATCTAGGGACACTTTATGTTAGTTACGTTTTATAGATGATGAAACGGAGGCAGAGAGAAATGAATTACTTGCCTAAGGTTGCACAGTGCTTAAAAGCATTATTGAAATCCAGGGCTCCGCATTCAAGTAAGTCACATTTTCTATGCTTCCAAGGTACCTCTCAAATGTTAAAAAACTTGTTTTCTCTTTCCTCATTCTTTCCAGGTAGTCTTATATTATGTCCAAAAACCGACTAAGGTCAAACTTTAAAGAGAAAGACAGAGACGGGGTGGGGGTGGGGGCGGAGGGGGAGCAGAGATGAGTCACAAGACTACTATGATAATATTTATCTAACACTAAAATTTTGCAATTGTACCATTCATCATACTTGGACATATGCCTATTGTCTCTCTCTTCTCCCTCCCAATTTACACAGAACATGTTTAAATTGTTCATTCATTATTATAAGCCTAGAGCCTAACAGGACCAGGTATATACTAGGAACTTAATGAATATTTTTTGAATAAATGAATAAAAGTTTCCCTTAAATTAAAATTGTCCCCGACACCTACGTGGGACATGACTCCCAGGGGTGTAAATTTCCCTGGCAACATGGGACAGGATTCCCAGGATGAGCTGGGACTCGGCACCATGGGATCAAGAAAGACTGAGAACTGAGACAAAATGAAGTTTCAGTGGCTGAAGATTTTAAACAGGGTTAAAAGTCTATCCTGGAGGTTATTATTATACATTATTTGTTGTGTATTGGCGTGGCTAGAGGAAAGTATCTGAAACTGTTGAACTGTATTCCAGTAGTCTTGATTCTTGAAGACGATTATATAACTATACAACTCTTACAATGTGAACATATGAGTGTGAAAACTTGTATCTGATGCTCCCTTTATCCAGGGTATGGACAGATGAGTTAAAAAAAAAAAGGAGAAAAAATAAATAAATTTTAGGGGGGGATAAGTGGTAGAAAATAATTGGGTAGATTGCAATACTAGTGGTCAAAGACAGAGGGAGGGGTAGGGAGTAATGTATGTATAGGATTTTTCTTTTGTCTTTTTTTTTTTTTCTGTTTTTGGTGCAATGTAAATATCCCAGAAATGATCATGACGATGAATACACACCTCTGTGATGATATTGTGGGCCACTGATTGCATACTTTGTATGGACTGTAGAGTACATGAAGATATCTCAATAAAAATATATTTTTTAAAATTGCTCCCAAGAAAAACTCAACCATATTATTTTAATATGACCTATTAATCATATAGATTAAATTCAGTAAACAAACAACATCAAAATATCAGTGGCTTAAAACATAAAGATTTTTTTCTCATTCACACTACGTGGCTTATCATGGAATGGAGCGAGATTCCATTCTTCATAGTCACTCAGGGGTTCATGTTGAAGGAGCAGCCATTATCTGGAACATTCTCGGTTGCGATGGCAAGAGAAGTGAGTCTTGGAAGGTCTTGCAAAGGGAAATAGATTCTGTCATCTCCACTCAGAATTCATTGAGCAGAACTATGCACAGGATCCTTGCACCTCCCCAAGGGGGCCAGGAATTGCCTGGGATGAGGAAATATTTGGCAAACATCATGAACGACCATTGTCATGGTCAGGTTCATGTGCCGACTTGGTAGCTGGTGGTACCTGATCATCTGATTGGGCAAGCACTAGCCTGTCTGTTGCTATGAGGACACTTCATGACTTAAATAATGACTACTTTGGCTTCATTCACAGCTGATTGCATTTACAATCAGCTAAGGGGAGTGTCTTCTGCAGTGAGTGACACAGTCTAATCACTGGAAGGCTTTTAAGGAGGATTCAGAAGAGACAGTCACTCTTCCTGCTTCAGCCAGCTTCTCCTGAGAGGTCGTTGAGGACCTTCATTGGAACTGCCAGTTTGTGGCCTGCCTTACAGACTTTGGACTCTATATCCCCATGGTTACGTGAGACACTTTTATACATTTAGTATTTACAGATATCTCCTGCTGATTCTGTTTCTCTAGAGAATCCTAGCTAATACAACCATCATATTTCATTTCTTTGATTTTGAACTTCTGTGATTTAAATAACAAAATGCAATTTTGCTTATAAGCTTTCTTATAAAATGCGTTTATGAAATACAATTTTCTTCACAACAACTGTGAGAAACTAAGGCATAGTGAAATTAAATACTTGAGTAAGGTGAAATAGAAAAGTCAGAGGTAGAAACGGAAAGTTAATTCAAATACACATATCACTGGTACTGGATGAAGCTTTTTCATATTTGGGGAGGTAAATTACACACAGGGGGATAAAGGAACAATCAATCATGCAAGTTTTAATTGGATCCAAAGATAAGATTTAAAAATTCTTTATATTAGTGTTCTAGCAGTTATCCTGGTGACACAGAGAAAGGACATAGTAATTAAGGATAGAGCAGCCTGAACTGCACAAAAGTATATCCTAGTATCTCAGGCATACTTTTTGGCTTGGGGCCAAAAAGTTGCATACTCACCTGGAAAATTGCTGATTTGAATATACAAAAATATCCATCTCTAGATATTTAGCAAGAAACAAATTGACTCTTAATTACAGAATATTAATGGAGTACAGTATTTGATTCCCAGGAGAAATGGTAACCAATCTGGAAAGCAGGTAGACTTCTCATAATTCATTAACTTAAATCTCAAATAACTTATTTAACTCATAGATGCTTACTGTATATTTTATAACTCCCACTCCACCCAAACCCAAAGCCCTGTGATGTCTTGGCTATCCTTATAGCTGCTCATTTTTAGCTAATAGTCCAATTCTTTAAAATATAAAGTGAAAAAAGAACTTGCTTAACTTAAGGTATAGGGTGTTGTATTCATTTGCTTCTTTTTGATATTATGCAGTGATCTGTCAGGCAGAGTCAATCCCTGTGGTAAATTCTTTTTGTAGTATATATAACTATGCTTCAGAGATATAAAAAGCAGAATTACATAATTCAAAAGAATTAAGCTGCTGGCTTTATTTTTAATTAACTCTGATAGGATGTGGAATGATATGGTTTTCAAATGTAATTCAAAGGCCTTTTAACATTAAAGATGTGTATATTTTCAGCTTAAATGACCTTGCTTATCGTATAATTACAGATAAGAGTCTATTATAATAAATGGATGTAACAAAGTTATGATGATCTAAAATGCTGGGCATGCAATTTGCAAGTGCTTAAAAGGAAGGTCAGAGCTCTAAGATAGTTCAAAATGTTTCATACTTCCAGGCTTAAAATTTCCCATGTCAACAGTTCCATGTTGTTGCCAGAAGCTTTCATGTTTAGGAGAGCAAAGTCCTTTATTATCTGTGTTAAACTTTGGTCCAAATGTTTGAGATGTGGCAATACATGGTACTACATTATTGATAAACAGATTACAAATAATTGTATTTGGGTTATTAAATGAGGCTGTTATTACATTTAAGCTGAATCTCCAAGCCTGAGAGGGAAATCAGGCGTGACATGAGTAAGGTGGTGAGTGTTCTTGGCAGAGGGAACAGCAGAGCAAAGGTCCTGAAATGGGACAGAAAGAAGGACAATGTGGCTCTAACATGGAGAGACTCAGCCACTAAAATGCCCCTTCAAAAGAAAAGGCCACCATTAAAAGACACAAAACAAAGAACAAAAACAAAAAAAGAAACAAACAGGAATATTCATAGTACCATGATTTGTAAAAGCCCCAAACTGGAAAAATTCCTAATGTATCATCAGAAGAATGAATTCATAAATTGTGGTATGTCACACAATGGAATAAAATGAATGAAGAACCTCACAAAGTATAATGCTGAGCCAAGGAAGTCAAACACAAGATTATATACTTTATGATTCTATATTTATCAGGTTGGAAGACAGACAAAACTAATCTTTGCTGTTAGAAGTCAACTGAGAGGTTACTCTTAGGAGGAAGCAGGGACTAGAAGCAGGCACAAGGGAGGCTACCAGATGTTAATAATGTTCTATTTCTTGATCCAGGTGCTAGATACACAGGTATGTTCAGACTGAAAATTCAGAGTTGTATATTCTTAGGATATGTGCACTCTTCTGTATGTACACGTCAATGAAAAGTATTGTTAAAAAGTTAAAAAAGAAAAAGAAAATGCCAGGAAGTTCTTAAAAATTGAATGTCAATCCAAAATGACATTCCACAACATCATTAGTAGAATCTGAAAGCATGTGAGGATTACTCTCTGAAAAGTACTCAACAAACTGGGTCCAGAACAGCTTTCCCTACTTGAGGGTACATAAAATGTCCAAATACAAGCTAATCATTTACCCTTAAAATCTCTAATCTCTCTGCTTTTCTCTATTACCAGTTATATTACCATAGAGGAAGCCACCTGATTTCCAGCTTGTCTCATATGCCATCGTCTCCTAATCGGTCTACCAATAAACCCATTCTACCTGCTCTCCACACATTAACCAGATTGTTTCACTCCTTTGCTTAAAATGCCTCAACGGATTCCCTTTCAATTTAAAATGTAGTTCAAATTTCAAGGTATGGCTGTATGGTCTTGCCTCTGCCTACCTCTTCGAAGGGCATGCTACTCTCGAGAACCCATTCTCTTCACGTTAGAGCCACACTGTCCTTCTTTCTGTCCCATTTCAGGACCTTTGATCTGCTGTTCCCTCTGCCAAGAAAACTCACCACTGTACTCATTTCACGCCTGATTTCCCTCCCACTCTTGGAGATTCGGCTTAACTCATCATCTCATAACGGCCTCACTTAGTAACCCAATCTAAAGTTAATCCCCCATTATTTCTATATCTGCACCTTTTCTATTTCCTTCTGTGACATGATTTATTAATTTATGTTTGTTTACTAGTTTCCCCCTTTTCCTCCCCATTAGACTGTCCATCTGGGTCGGGATGGTATCTCCAGTGCCTAGCACTGTGCCTGACACATAAAAGGTCCTCCATAAAAACAGAAATGTTTGTCGAATGAATGAACCGACATTCCCAAGGGACCATAAGATGCCTGTTAAAACAGGGAAAACGGTGCAGCCTTGTTAACTTTTCAAAACATAGCAGGAACCAGGTGATTTAAGGTGCCGGCATTCCTTTCTCGTCTTCCTAGTAGTCACTACTACCGCGCTCCCTCCCCGCCCAAAGCGACACACCCCTCTCGTCCAAGTGCTGGCTGAGTACCAGGGCTCGCGGCCCCACCCGCCGCGGAGGCGCCCCTCATTGGCCCGCGCACCTAGCCCTCCAGTGGGCGGAGCGCTACCGCGAGCCGCTTCTGGCCGAAGTCGACGTCGCTCGTCAGTGAGCCGCCAGAAGCCTGCCAAATCAAATTGCAGTTGCGGGGAGGCTCGTTCCTGTCAGCATCTGTGAGTGGCTGAGACCGATGGCCGGCGTGCTGCCTGGCCAAGCGCCGATTGGCAGCAGCTGCTGTCAGTCAGTGGGAACAGCCTTCCCCTCTCTATCTGGCCGTCTGCGGCGAAAAATTTTCGAGAATTTCCTGCAGACGAGGCAGTGGTGGCCGTTCCACCTGTTTGCTCCGGAGATCAGACACGTCGGAGAAGGCGATTTTGTTGACTGACCAAGAACGTCCCTCCCCTGCCCTCCGTTAGTTGATTAGAAAAAAAAAATTGAGGAACATAAGCATCACGAGGTAAGAGTCTAGAGAATACAATTCATTTCTTTTTGTTAACCGTTTATAATGTTCTTTATTGGCGAGGTCGCATCCCACCGTCCTCGGTCCCGGAATAAGGAGGGAACGGGGAAGTGTTCGCCAGGAAAGGGAAGGGGACCTGTAGGCTTAATTTCCCTAGAAATTGTCCGCGTCCCGCGGTCATTCTCTGTTCTCAGTGCGCTGTCTTCCCCTTGGAGCTGGAGAGCGAGCACGTCGGGGTGGGGCCCACCTAGTGGCGCGGCGGGGTAGCGGGCGGTGCCTGCCGAGACTGCGCGCTCGGGAACTTGACCTCTGTGGCGCCGCGAGCCGGCAGGTAGGGTGAGCGGGGGTGGGAGAGAAGGGGGCCGCCTGGGGTGTGGGTGGAGGCGGGATGGGGCGTGTCCCGGGTCGCAGCGAGGGAGGGAGGTGGGGGGGAGGCCGGAGGCGGGGTGTTCCAGACCGGAGGGAAGGAAGGAGGATTGAAGCGAGGCAGGAGGTGTCCGCCCCTCTCTCCGCCTGCGTTTCCCCGCAGCGAGGCCCCGCAGGAGCCCTGCCCAAAGCCAGAGGAGGACAGGATGCTGCGGGGAGGAGCGCTGCGTCGCCACCGCAGCTGCGGTCCGGGAGAGGGAGACGTGGCGATTGCCGGAATCTGTACGCCTAGAGGGAGGTTGGGAGGCGGGGACTCGACGGTGGAGAGTGGTGGGGGCGCCGACCGGTCTGCTGTGCTGTGCGCAGCGCTGGCACTGGGGCGTTCGTGACGAATATCACGCTTGCCACTCATCTGTCACAGCCTGCGAACCGAGCCCAGGATCCAGAATTCTCAACGGTGCGCTCTCCAGGGGATCGGTTTAGAGAAAGATTCCGGGCCCTGGGTGCTTTGGGTCTGAGGAGTTGTGTTTTGCTTTGCCGAGATGAGCGCTGTTAATCTCAAGGCCCTGTCACTAGCGATGTCTTTTTTAGCAGCCGTTTTCACTAAATTAAGGAAATTCGCAGGAGGTGACAAAGACGAAGCTCCGGATGGAAGTAGCCTGGGAATTGGTAGCCTCTAAAGCTCCAGTGGCTTTCTAAGCGTCAAACCGGAAATGGGCAGCAAGGCCTGAGGTCTTTGCACTTCTCGACCACTGCAGAGAAAATGATGAAGTTTTCAGGTGGCTTCAGAACGAGTAAAGTGACAGGTGTTAATGGTCTTGAAAAATAGCCGTGGCATCGTGGGTATTCTAGCAATGCTGTTGTGGAAGAAGAGCAAAGCTTGTGAGTGTAAATGTGTATTTCAGTGTGTGTCTATGTGTATAGAAATTGGGAAAGAATAGATGCATCCCTGTGCAATAAAATCCCTTAGTTATAAATTTTGAGTAGTGAGTTCTTGCTAATGATTTTTCTTGGTCACTTTTTACCAACCATCAACGCAGGTCTCCCTTGACTGTTTTAAAGGATAGCTGTATAATTATAATGCATACTTTTCACTGCTCTAATGTTCTTTATTCATACAGCTAAACTGTTCACATCAGAGAAAATTCTTCCACATCACAGCTAAGGCTGAGTCCCTTGGGATTTTTACTGTTTCTTTTTTTTCCCCTCTTAGGTAGACCAGTGCGTTTTCTATCCCTGCCTCCCAGCAGGGGGCTGGTAGAGAAGCTTTTGGGGTTCAAACTTACTGAAGTAGATTTTGGGAGTTTCTGTAACATTAAAAAAAAATTTTTTTAAACGCATGGGTAAGCATTGGTAATTGAACCCAGGTTTCCAGCATGGCAGGGGAGAACTCTGCCTGCTGAGCCAGTGTGGCCCTCCCCCTAACATTTTAATTTATTGACATGCAGTGGTTTTGTTTGTTTTTTAAATAGGTCAGGAAAGCAGTATTTGTGAAGTTCATTTACGGATATTTGGTGTAAAAATTTTAGAAATGACCTCGTTTTTCATTGTGGAAGTTACTATAATGATATCTGACTGCCACTTTATAATGGGCAGTATGAATACTTTCTTAACATCATATGCTGGAAGTTTCAGTAGTATGTGCTTAAAATTATAACAGTAAACTGCCCTTTCGTTTATCGACAATATTTAGAACATATAGATTCTGTGTGTTTGTGTATAAATATGCACACACAAACTTTTTTAAAAAATTATGTGGTTAAAGTAAATTGTGATCCTATACATTTTTGTTTGAAGGGAAAAGGAAATTTGGAAGACATTTATTCTATGTGGAAGATTGTCCATTTTTTTCCTTTTAGTATATGGCTGTTGTAGGTATTTTTCAGTTTCATTGTAGCAATAACCTTGAAAGGCAAACTCACCAGGAAGGAGGCAGGATAAAGAGTTCAGGCAAAGGCTTTATTTTAGGGAGAAACAGAGCAGCCCCGGCAGCCTTTCAAGAGAGAAATGGCTGTGCTGAGGTGGCAGGGGATAGGGTTTTTATGGTTTGAGGTTGGGGGGTGGAGGTGGAGGCAAGGGTTAGTTAAGTTTTTATAGTCTAGCTTTCAGAATTAGGGAGTTAAGTTAGGATTTGGCTGTGCTTACTGGTTAAGTTAAAATTTAAGCTCTGCCTGAAGCATGCAGGATTGTAACTGTCTCTGCAGGAAGGTGGAGGTTGAGTAATGGGGGTTATTATAAGAGGGCAGATGCTAGAGAGTGAAAAGGCGCAGGCTAGGGTCGGGGGCAGTTTGAAATATTTTCCAGAGGTAGGTCATGGGGGAAAGGGGTCCTGTTCTCCAGGCTTAACAAACCTGTGTTGTATAGCTAGGATTCTAATCTAGTTATTTGTCTTGACTTTATTTAGCGTGGTGTTCTAGTTTCCTAGCTGCCAAAATGCCATATACCAGAAACTGAATGGCTTTTAAAAAGGGGAATTTATTAAGTTGCAGGTTTACGGTTCTAGAGTTGTGAAAATGTCCAAATTAAAGCAAGGCTATAGAAATGTTCAATCTAAGGCATCCTGGGAAATATAACTTTGGTTTAAGAAGGCTGTTGAAGTTCAGGGTTTCTCTTGGAACTGGAAAGGCACATGGCAAACATGGTGCCATCTACTAGCTTTCTCTCCAGACTTCTAGTTTCATGAAGCTCACCCAGGGTGTTTTCCTTCATCTCCCAAGGTTTCTGGCTGGGTGGACTTTTGTGGTTCCCGTAGCTATGAAGCTTTTTCCAATATGTTTCCTCTTTTAAAGAATTCCAGTAAACTCAAGAAGATCCACCTTGAATGGGTGGAGTCACATCTAATCAAAGGTTAATACCCACAACTGGTGTGTCACATCTCTGTTGAGATAATTTAATCAAGTTTCCAATCTACAGTGCTGAATAAGGATTAAAAGAAACATTGCCTGCACAAAATGGATCAGGATTAAAATATGGCTTTTCTAGGGTACATAATTCTTTCAAACCAGTACACATGGTCTTGAAAATGTATTTTTACTGGGAGAATATGATGTGCTCATGTGCTCTTAGATTTTAACTTGTGCTCTGACTTTTTTTTTAAACGCTTTTTATTGTTAAATATAACAAATTTACAATGAAAGAATAAAAGCAATGATTTTCCAAGAATACTTTAGTAAGTAGATACAGAACAGATTTCAGAGTTTGTTATGAGTTACCATTCCACTATTTCAGATTTTTCCTTCTAGTTGCTCCAAAACACTGGAGGCTAGAAGAAATATTTTTTTCTTTTTTTGTGAAAAATAGCGTACATACTAAAAAGCAATGAATTTCAAAGCACATTGAAATAATTAGTTGTAGAGCAGATTTCAGATTATAATTACACAATTTTAGGTTTTTACTTCAAGCTGCACTAAGGTACTGGAGACTAAAAGAAATATCAATATAACGATTCAGGAATAATATCCATTTGTTAAACTCTACCTTCTCTGTATAAAACTCCACCATCTTTCATCTTTCTTTACAGGTATTTGGGCTATGCCCATTCTAGCTTTCTCATGTTGGAAAATATGGGGTAAGGGGATGGAACTAGTTGATGTTCTGGGGAGGCTGGCCTCTGCATTTCAGGACTTTGTTGGTTCAGGGACCTATCTGGAGGTTGTAGGTTTCTGGAAAGTTACCCTACTGCATGGAACCTTTGTACAATCTTATATAATGCCCTAGGTATTCTTTAGGATTAGCAAAATTGGTTTTGCTTGGGTTTTGGCATGCTCTGACATATTTTTGTGTCTTCAAATGGCTTTCAAAATTATTTCTGCCCTTTAACTCTTTGGGATGATTTTGACTTCCAAAGATTGACTATAAATGTTAACATGATTTATAAAAATAAGCTAACCATGGGCGGGCCACGGTGACTCAGCAGGCAGAGGTTTCACGTGCCATGCTGGAGACTCGGGTTTAATTCCTGGTGCCTGGCCATGCAAAAAAATTAAAAAATAACAATAATAATAAGCTAATCTTGAAAAAATAAAAATCATGGAATTGTAACCCATACCAAACTTTAAAATCTGTTGTATAACTCCTTATTAAAATGTACTTGGAAATATATTATTTTTTGTATATATATTATTTTTCACAATTAAAAAAAGCTAACTTTGATTCTGATTGAGAAACTGACATAAATCTCCCGTCTACTACATAAATCTACTCAAAAAGATTTCGGAATTACCGTGTTTCTTAGTTTGTAGAATGATAGATTCATTGTAGTTTGTAATTGCTGAAATGACAGGAAATAAAAAGATGTGTTTGTCAGTTCTCTACTCCATACCCTTGCCCACCTCTATCTTTTTTTTTTTTTTTTACAGCACAGATTCTATTTCCTTTGCTAGTCAATGGAGAGTCATCTCTCCCAGCAGCTGCATTGCCATGGGGCCTAGAGTGGCCTATTTCAAATTCGGAGCTCTGGAGAAAAATTTTCTTGATATACAGGTTTAATTGTTTACTGTTTATCTTGGGAGCATACGGAAGAGATTAGTATGATTTAGTAAAAGCATAAATGAGAAAGGAGATTGAATCACTTATTAAACTCTCCTGCTTACATAAGTGAAGTTAACCTAGTTTTGTAGTATTGACACAGTGACTATATTTCATCTCTGCCAATATTATGTCTTAAAGTAGATGTTTTCCTGACATTCTGCTTACTTTCTGAAATGATGGGCAGATAAGAAATGAGGAAGGAGGCCAGATGGATGATTGATTTTGGCAGCTTTTTTTCTTGTTCTTAAATAATGTTTCCAGTGGATTTGTTTCCTGCAAAGAACTCAGTTCTATGTTATTTTAGTTTTTTTTTTATTTTTAGAGGTGGGGGGGTGGTGAAGGCAGGAGTATCTTAGAAGAGCTACATAAGAACTTTAATATTTATTTGTTTGCAATTCTAGAACTTAAAGTAGTTGTATGACTACAAAATGGACTAAGGCTGAATATGGCTGTATGCTTTCATACAAAAGCAAAAAGGATAGTATTTTACTAATCTTTGGTGCACTTTAATATGAATTTTTTTCTGATAAACAGATTCATTTAAATATGTTTTTATTTTTTATTTACAACATATTTAATTAAAGTCTTTTTCTACATGGTTAAAGGTACTTTGTAAATTATCTCCATCAATAATTTAAAATACTTTTCTTATTTGTTAGATTGTATTATAGTTTGAAATTTCACCACAGGTAATTACCAATATTTCACATATTTGTTATTGTTGTGGAATAAAATGTAATCTTCAGTCAAAAGCAAATGAACAAGTATCTCAGTTTTTGGAATGGAATGTGTTATTCGCTTTAAGCTTGACTGAGCAGTTCACTTAATAACTAGAGACTGTTTCCCCTCCCCTACCCCAGATATCATCATAAAATGATGTGAATTTCAATCTTTTAAACTTGATCTTAGTCAAAAACCAAGAAGGGATGGTCTCCTAAGTTTTTTTATGATACACAAATTGTTCATAATTGCTTATGGGGCCATTTTTATCCTAACTTCCCTGAGGCAAGGCTAATAGGTCTTTTATTTCTTTCTTTTTTTTTTTTTAAATTTGCATATGGGCAGGAGGCACCAGGGATCGAACTCCAGACCTCCAGCGCGGCAGGTCGGAGCTCTGCCTGCTGAGCCACGGCAGCTGCCCCCCGGTCTTTTATTTCTTACATATCTAACTAAGGACGTTTTTTAGACTCTGCTCCTTTCCTTCCACTGTTTTACCCACTGAAAGGAATAATGTCCCTTCCATACACAGACCAATTCCAAAAGTTCAATTGAAAATGATTGTTTGAAATCTGTAATGCATTTTCTCATAGAGGCATTCAACTGGGCTTTTGTGTGTGTGTTTGTGTCCTTGTGGTGGATACATTTTTTCAAGTTCATTTTTTATTATGAAATAATTAGAACACACAGTTGAGGTTATAACACCAATATACCCTTCACAAGCATTATCAAATCTTAATTTTATGTCATCTTTTCAAGTTGGCTTTCAATTCTAATATAACCAAATCACTATGGAGAGGGGGGTACAAGGGTAGTTCATTGGTAGAATTCTCACCTGCCATGCAGGAGACCTGGTTTGATCCCTGACCCATTCACTTCCCAAACAAACAAATAAAAAAATCAACAAAAATAGACAAAAAATTCAACAAATGGTGCTGCAATAACGGCATACTCACATGGAAAAAGAATGAAATGTGACCCCGCCACATAGCATACAAAAAGAAAAAATTAAAAAAACAACTATGGCAATGTAATTATGCTTAGAAGGTTATTTGTATGGGAAACTGCCAGAAATGGATCCCTCCCTGCGGGGCTTTAGGATTTCCCCTGATAACACCTTGTAGTGCCAGAAGACGCTTTAGGATTGAGTTTGGGGACAGAGTCCAGAAGTGAGAGTTCAGGGGGATATAGAGTCGTGTCTCTTGCTTGAAGATTTGCAGAGTAATAGTTTCAGAGAAGTATAGGTTTCCAGTGTTATCTTGGGGTTGTCGGCAATGGAGGAAGTGTGGGTGGGCTGCTGGGGTTGGAGAACGGAATCGCAGTTGTTAGTGAAGGGCTCATAAATCAGGACTGCTTGTCACAAAGGCAGGTTCCTGTGATAAGACAACTTTCCCAAAGCTCATGGGTCCACCACAAAAAGAAGCATCAGAACTTACTTATCTTTTTGCTTATGGAGATGTTTTCATGGACCACATGTGTTTAATAGAATATGTAAAGACTCTTGATAAAAGTTGAGAGATCTTAAAGCAAAGAAACAACTTAGATCCTAGATTCTGTTTTTGCTAAAACTTGGACACTTTTTGGGCACAGAACTATTATTAATCAATTATTTTTTCTTCTCTTAGTTCTAGCTCTTGTAAAAGACTTTGTTGTTACTGTTAATATTTGCCCCAACCTTTTCTTCAGATGGAGTAAAAGGAGGCAAGAAAATATATTTACCCTGGTATTCTGTATTTTTTCTATTGAAAATGTGGCCTGCCAGGGAGATGAATCTCACCCCAGACTTACTAAATAAAAATCTGCTTTTTAATAAAACCCTGGGCTCATCATCTGCACAGTAAAGTTTGAGAAACCCTGATCTATCATATTGAACACTGCCAGATTTTTATGAAATTTAAACACTGTAAATGGGATAGGTAAGTTAATTCATGTATGATCCAGTATTCTTAGAAGTTGGGTGCTAAACTGTGGCTAAACATATTTTCTGTTATATCCTTTAAGGCCTTCAATTTTGGTAATATCTAATGATTTATCAGTTATATTCAAAATTACTCACAAGTCACTGTTTTTTTTCTACTCAGTTGCATCATCTTTCTTGAAGACATTCCATTATCCCTTGCATTGACATTTCCCTGGTTACTGAGGCCTTTGAAACTGAGTTATGTCAACAGCTGCCTTAATTACTTTGGTTAGACGTGGTGGAAACCAGGTGAGAAGGAGAGTGCTGTTAAGCTCACGCTTGCTGCAAGAAGATAGGCGGGTGACATCCACATTCTACAGCTCCACTTCCGAGCCCAGGTGTTCTCGGTTTGACCCAGACGGTAGTGGGCGTCCAGCCACCTGGGACAGTTTTGGAATCTGGGACAACCGTATTGATGAGCCAATTCTTCTACCACCCAGCATTAAGTATGGCAAGCCAATTCCCAAAATCAGCTTGGAAAACGTGGGGTGTGCCTCGCAGATTGGCAAACGAAAAGAGAATGAAGATCGGTTTGACTTGGCTCAGTTAACAGATGAGGTCCTGTACTTTGCGGTGTATGATGGACATGGCGGACCTGCTGCTGCAGATTTCTGTCACACCCACATGGAGAAATGCATTATGTATGTACAATGACTTTCGTTCTTGACTTTGCAGTTTGCCTTATGCCTCTTGTTATCCTTCACCTTTGGCTGGGATTTCCAGTGTAAACATAGTCGTTTGATTAATTTCATACTACCATTTCTTGAATCAGCAGTAACTTAAAGATGCCACTTATTCAGCTTATTACTGATGATTAGAGAAAAGCTGCTTTAACTAGCATCAGCCGTTTCAGAATTGTGTTTTAACAACTCCATTGGTGAAAGCATTGACCAGAATCTATAGCACTTGATTTGTGAGCTTTCAAGTGAATTAACATAAGATGAACAAGACAATGTACGAGAAGCATTTATTCCTATCAGTACATGGCATATCATAAGTGCTTCAGTAAATGGTAATTATTATTTTAAGTGGTATGAATAGCCTCAGATACTTGTTGAAAATAGCTTTGGATCATTGCCATTAGTGTGGGAAAAATACATTTAATGCAGGAGTTTGGGAACGCTTTAAATAGTTTATTACTCCAGTTATTACTGATGTGATTTTGAAGCATCATACCATAACAGAATTAAAAGATAAGAAACAGCGTGTCAGAGTTATGAAGAGGAGACTGTTTCTGGTCTTTCCTGTATATAGTTAGTCATATTGTTCATTGAGTGATTTATGCATATTCTGCCTCATTCCAAAGAAGAACTCAGTAGGTTAATTTAATATTAAGGAACTCCCAACCCCGAAGGGTTGTCAAAATGAGGATTAATTCTTTAAGGACAAATAGTTGGACTTTTATAGCCTTTATAGGCTTATCACAGTGCCTGATAATTTACTAGATGAAACTTGTTGTTAACCAGTGAACTTGAATCTTCTGAAAGGAAAGTCTGATTGGTGGATTGTATGGAATAACTACTACATTGAGTGTCTAGGAGGAAGATGAGAAACCCATTGTAAAATGATTGGGACCTTTTTTTTTCTTCCTTACAAAGGGAATTGCTTCCTAAGGAGAAGAACTTGGAAACTCTGTTGTCCATGGCTTTTCTAGAAATAGACAAAGCCTTTGCGAAGCATGCTCACCTGTCTGCTGATGGTATGTAAAACAATCGCATTCCTTAATGTTCTGAGTGGCTGGTAAGAGAGGAGATAGTTTAAGCCCTTTGGGGGTGGGAATTTTAATGCATGCTTAATTGTGAGGATGCTTATGTAGAAAATGATTTTTTATGATGAGTGAGTTTGAATGCTTTCTGAGATCCAAACTGATGTCAAGTAGCTCACTTTTAAATGAAGTATATCAGAGAATTTCTCAGAAAGAGAAACTCCAAAATTATTGTTCTTCATTTAAAGTAATTTACTTGGATACTGAATTTTGCTATTAAAAGGATTTTAAAATTTTTTAATCCATCTTATTGCTTGTTTTAGTGGACAAGATGTCCATACTAGGAGGTGGGTTTGTTTTGTTTTGTTTTTGAAGTGGATTTTTTTTTTGTTTACTAGTAGATGAACTGGATGAGCAAGTGCTGAAATAAATTACAAGATTATCAGATCTGATAAGACAGTAATTGGCCAGAAAAGAAGAAAATTGGACAAGGGCTAATATGCACTTATTTGCATAATTTGAAGGGAAATATGTTTTATCCCTCTTCTTTTCTTTTTAAGTTTTAAAATTTTTTAAAACATAACAACATACAGACATGAACATTCTTACCATATGATCATTCCATTCTTGGTATATAATCAATAATTCACAATATCATCATATAGTTGTCATGATTGTTTAGAACATTTGCATCAATCCAGAAAAAGAAATAAAAAAGAAAAATGAAAAAACTCATACGTACCAATTCTCCTTATCCCTCCCTCTCATTGACTGCTAGTATTTCCATCTACCCATATATTTTAGGCTTTGTTTCCCTGTTTCTTTTCTATACCTTTATCACTCCCTTTCATTGATCACTAGCATTTCGATCTACTAAATTTATTTTAACATTTGTTTCCCCTATTTTTATTTATTTTTAATGCCTATGTTTTACTCATCTGCCCATACCGTAGATAAAAGGAACATCAGACACAAGGTTTTCACAATCACACAGTCACGTTGCGAAAGCTATATCATTATCCAATCATCTTCAAGAAACATGGCTACTGGACCACAGCTCTACATTTTCAGGCACTTCCCACCAACCTCTCCAATATACCTTAACTAAAAAGGTGATATCTATATAATGCGTAAGAATAACCTCCAGGAAAACCTCTCAGCTCTGTTTGAAATCTCTCAGCCATTGACACTTTGTCTTATTTCTCTCTTCCCCTTTTTGGTCTAGAAGGTTTTCACAATCCCTTGACGCTGAGTCCCAGCTCATTCTAGGATTTCTGTCCCACGTTGCCAGGAAGGTTTACACCCCTGGGAGTCATGTCCCATGTAGAAAATATCCCTCTACTTTAAAGAGCTTGATCTTGCAGCTTTCTTATGGTAACTAGTGATGTTTCTGTTTTTATTTGTTAAGCACAAGAGTATGGCAGCTGAATTTTAAAATTTTATGTACTATATGCTCTTACATTTTGAAAGTAAAATGTTTCTGGTTTTGACTAAATTTATTGAAACCACTTCAGGAGAACATAGCTAATGTTTTCTGATTAGTTGGCCCCAAAGTCCTTTCTCATAAAGTTAGTCTTGATATCTTCTGCAGCGGTTATATGAATATATACATATAGACCTCATATCTGATTTGAAAATGAAAGATGTGATAATTAGAATTTGTGTTTGGTTTAAACTTTTCTTTAAAGCAGGTCGAAAATGCCATTTTAACAATTTTCTGTTGGTGTAGATAGGGATGGAAATCCTCCCCATTTCACAAATGAGTCATGGTCAATGGCAGAGTTAGGGATTTTGCTGGCACCCTATGTGGCCTCTCTCACTAGCATATTTAATTATGTAGAGTGGAAAAGGTGACTGGGATGGGCTATCTTTACCATCTTTACAGGTTTTTCATTTTCTTTTTTGAAAACCTTTCCGTCACACTCCTCAGAAAAGCAGATGACTCTCCCTTTGCTCAGGGACTTATTTTCCCTGATAATTCAGATTCATTATCTCTTCTCCTTCATTCCTTTGGGCTTTTTTCTTTCCAATTCGATAAAGATAATAAGGATTGTGAGAGGGTGAATTTTATGCATAAGATTTAGCTCTTGCCTCTAAGGGGCGAAACATTGGAAGGGGAAGTTGAAATGCTTCCTGATAGTTTAATTTTTATAAGCCTCTGAATTTCAATATGCCATCCATAACCTGATGGCTCTGAGTTTGCTGTATTTCACACCCCAAGGCTTATATGCTATATGGGCAGTGGCATACCCCCAGCCAGTCTATAAACAGCTACAGCTTGCTGTAAAATTTCTAGAATAGAAAGTTCAAGTTTGTCAGGGGCATGTGGCCAACAATCAAAAACATTAACCTGTTACTTCAGAGTAGAGTCAGTCCTTTTGAAAAAAAGAAACTAATGGATTTAGATGTTTAAGACAATCCGTGGTAGATTTTAGTGTCAAATAAAAGAGAACTGCTTTATTTGTTAAATATATTAAAGGGAATTTTGAATTTAAGGAGAAAATTTATTTAACTAGCTTACCTTAAAAGAAACTTTCTAAAGATGCCTTTTTTTATATAACCAGACAATTGTACAAAGAAATTAATCATAAAAAATTAATTTATTTCTAATAATGAAATTAAAATGTTTTTAATTGAATTCTTCTAGCATATACTTTGAGATAGTGGTCCCAGAACTTTTATAAGATGTTTTTAAATTTATTTTTTACCTAATGGTTATTTGTTTGTAAGTATAATGGAGCAAGACAGAATGATGTTTGGTATGCTACTAAAGTAAAAAGGTCTGTTATAAGATTGTTGTTTATAAATCTTGTATATGTGTTTTTATTAGTTAAATAGCCTGCCATTTCTTTAAATTAGTGTTTTGAGAACAATTTAAACTTTATTCTTAATAAGTTGCAAGGCTTTCAAAGATGGCAAAAATTGCCTTTTGATACCTGGGGCCTATTTTTTTCACATATATTAAAGCTACTAAAGATTGAATTCTAAATGTTTTTTAACTTTACTGTTTTGGATTTAAAAAAAAAACTTACACCATTTTAGATTTTTTTAAGGTTATTACACATTAAAAAAGTTTTCTGTATTTAGTAAGAACTGAAGCAGTATCAGTATTATAAGAGTGGATAATCTCTTTAACATAACTATAGGTAGAACCAATCTGACTAAACAAAATTGTGAAGCAAGTGCAGTTTGCCTTGCCAGTTTCTTTGATCCTTTTTAGCATCAGTCCCCATTTCCCTCTTATTGAACCCCTTCCTATGAGCAACTTGAGGGTAGGGAACATGCCTTATTCATTTTTGAATTTCCGGTGTTCAGCAACCTGCATGGAAATCACAAAGGTATTCAATAATTATTTGTACTGAACTGATCTCCACTGCCTACTCTTTTCACTGCAGTTATTGTAATTTATTTCTTGATCATATTATAGCTGAGTTAACCAAATTATTTATATAGTGTATGAGTTTTATTGAGTTCTCACTCCTGGGTGGATTTGAATTTTAAGTAGCAGAAACCTGAAAAGGGATTGATTAAACTCTAGGAATCAATCACTGATGGTAAACTTTCATTTATAACTCAAAGAAGGGTCCTGCAGTCACACTGTATGAGCTTTCTTAAGAGAAATAATAAAATGAAAATAAAACATCCTCATCGTTTCAAGACATTAGTTCCAAAGTTCTCACAGCTGCATAAAGTACTCCAAATTATTCCATTAGCATTTAAAATATTTGTCTTTCTGTTTAAACTGAGGATTATTTGAAGAGAATAAAATCAGAATGTCATTTATCAAGAAACAGCAAGAATAAGGTCACCTTGGTCCTAAGAAATTGCCAGCTATCTTGTCTGATTTGTTGTTAGTGTGTTTGAAATTTGCTGTTATTTGTGAATAGCTAATTTCATCATCTTTGAATTTTTAAAATTCAATTTACACCAGCAACAAGTATTTTTACAATTCATTTAACCAGCCAGTAAATTCAAATGCTTTCCCATTGATTAGTCCATTGTTAAAGAACAATGAAAGTCACTTAAAACAAACTGCATGGTAGAAAATTTATATCATAATCCTGTTATCCTATAAACTTTTAAAAATGTTTTTAGATTGCTTAAACTTTGAAAGCTACAAAGCTCTCCAAGAAACAAAAGAATCAAAAAGAGAAGACTTGTTCTGACCTTCAGAGAGGGAGGCACTGATGGCACATTATGAGTTTTATCGGAAACGTGTTCTTCATATCATGTGACTTTTTATGGGGATTGAAACTGCAAAATAACCAGTTCACAAATGCATCATTTTTGGATACCCTTCTCATGCTGGAAATAGCCAAAAGGAAATAATAAGCGCAGCATTTGAAGAGATATTCTTATTGTTCTGTTACTGCTTCAGCTCATTAATTTGACTTTTGTGTTCATGAGTCAAACATATCTAGAACACCCATCATAATAGTATTCAAAATGTGTTGGATTGTACATATTTTTATTACAAAAATTGAATAATTACTAAGGGTTGTTATACTTTGAAAAGTACAGCTTTTACTCTTTATGTTCCCATTTGAAATTTTAATCATTTTTCTTTTGATGTGTGGACCTGCAACACAGGGGGAAAGAGAGAGCTGCTGAGAAATATCCATTTTATGAATGATAAAAGAAACATTGAGAGCTTGACTAGCCTTTATTTAAACAATAAATTTAAATAAATCATTCTAATTGAAAAATGCCTCCTAGATACTAAATCCCTGTATTAAACACCATTAACAAATGTGTTATTCCTTTTATCTGGTATTAGGAGGTGCTTTGATTCCTTCTTGGTATATAATTAAATCCCAGTGATTTGGTGGTATGCTGTAGTACAAATCCTGTCTATTATATTCTGCTCATCAGGTATGACTTATTCAGTACTATAACTACAAATTTTCCCTTTTATTACTGGGACAATTCTGATACTTTACAGAAAAATTCATAGTGCCTTTTTTGCAACTCAATAAAGATACTGATTTACTGCATATATGAGTGTGTGTGTGAGTATGTAGCTGTGTGCCTAAGTTTTGGTATAAATGCATGTGTATATAGTTTTCTCCAACTTTGGGAAACCACAAAACTGAGAAAGAAATGTTACGTACTCTATGATGAAAAAAAAAACTCAACTACAAAATACCATCAACTTGAGAAAGTTAAGTTTGGAATCCTTGGTTTGGCATCTCCTGAAATATTAATGTCATTTCATAGTGAAATTTTCACCAAAATAAAAACCCTTCCCCTTATTTTGCAGCTCTTTCTCTGTCCTCCCCTGTGTTGCAGGTTTGTAATGTATGAGCATAATTCCTGGGTGAATTTCCTATTTGCCTCTGTGCGTGTTATTTGTGGCAGAGAACTGTGCCTGGTCAGCAGCTCTAGACCTGGAGCCCGTGGACACTATATGCTGGGCTTCAGTGGAAAGAGAGATCTGCTTAATTTTGTCTCAGGTGAAGGAGTCCAGCGGTTCCTAGCCTGGACTACTGGAAGGTTCCCACATCCTCTTTGTCCCATTAGTTGAGATGACTTGCAGTAGAAATTGTCCAGTGAGTGTTAAGAACTTATTGAAAGATGTCTTAGTTTTAAAGTTTTGTTGTAAGGGCAAAAAAGTGAGAATTTTTACTTCCATGTTAAATGTTAAATGAAAATAAATGCTGATTTGATATTTATATTCTTAGAAAGATGCTTAGCTAACTCTATCAAAAGTTAGTTTTAAAAGCTTTCCCACAAGTCCTGGGATTTTGGAACTGTGAAGTTCAGGTGGTAAAAACTCAAGATCTTTTAATTTCGTAGGTGGCAGAGCCATGATTTAAAAACCTAAACAGCTAACCTTGGATTCTCATTTCTGAAATATAAGCTTTGGGGTGTAGCCAATTAAAAAGATTTTCTTTTAAGTTGCTAGTAGTACTTAGTTTAAGTCACTGGGATGTACAGGCAGCATCTGCGCAAAGGCCTGTATTATCTTGTCTGATCTTTTAAGTCATTTGAAACTATAATGGTGGTTAAATTGTAAGGAGTCTATTGTATAGGGGTCCGACTCAAATGAACTATTTTAGTTGATAATTTAAGTTGGATAAAAGTAAACATTAGTAAACTAAATATTATTGACAAATTTGTTCTATACCGTAACAAATATAAAATCTACTTTAGCATTGGAGAAATGTTACTTTGGCACAACAGTTCCAAAATCAAGAGGTAAATGGGAAAATAATACAGCTGTAAATTCTGTTCGTCCATAAAGTATATTTAGCATGTATATAAAAGATTAAGAAAGGTTTATTCATGTTTTCCCATTTTACTTTTCTGATTAAAGCAGGCATTTTAGTATATTAACTGGAAAAACATATATATTTCTCTCCAGAAATGAATTACTGGTGAATTTTTTTAATTTTTAAAATTATCTTTTGAAAAAAATGAAAATATATACATATATATGTTTGGAAAGATTGAGTCCCAGTCAGCAAATCAATAACACTTCATTTTTCTTAAAAAAAAAAAACAAAAAACAAACCTTTGAAGTCAAAATTACTTTTGGATGATCACCTGAATATTTTATTTAGATACTTGAAAGAATTAACCATGATACTAGAGACAATACCTGCTTTAAATGTTATCTTTTTCAATTTGCTTTACTTTTCTAGCCTATAATTTCAGTATTCTCACTTTTGGCAAGGCTCTATGCACCTTCAAAAATTTTAACAAGTAGTTTAGGACAAATACTGTCAGAATGAATCAAAGGAAGACACAAAAGTACTGTTTGACTTGGTTGGAGGAAACAGTGGAGCCCTTCAAACCCAGTAACATTTAATTTTATTTATTATTAGCCCAGAGAAAATTGGCATTCCTAGAATGCCCTTGGCCCAGGCAGGATCACAGGAATAGAACCTGGCAGTACTGTACTGCATAAGGATAAAGACTGATAGTCTTTAGAGTCTTCCTTAGCTAAGAGTGTTAACTGCACTGAGCTTCTGGGAAACTAGGATACCTTTCATTGCCTGACCCCGGATTTTCTACTAGCATAATGATAACAGTAATTTTATTTTATATCTGGGGAGGACAAAGATAAACTGAAAAGAATGTAAGTCTTTAACCATTTTAGGGATTTCTCGTGAACATTTGTAAAATGTAAACAGTTGTATAAGGGAAAAAAGTAGACTATAGTACTTGAAAATAAATGAGATACCCTTTAAAGCCTGTTAACTGATGATACTTTCATGGCATAGGAGTAAGAAATGGAAGAGAAAGCCTTCTAAGTCCATGTATTATAGAAAAATCTCTTTGACTAAGAGGACTCAGTAATCCTGCCATATATTGGCCAATCTAAGCTTTAATACTTTTAATCATGACACCTGATGGGCACCCAAAGGTGTCATTGTAGTTATAAGTTTGCAGCTTTACTTAATATAAATAGCTACAGATAATGGAAGACATATTTGATGCATTGTTTACCAAACTAGGTTAGTTTCTAAAACTAACTTCTTTTGTTTGCATAGAGCCTTGTTACTGATTTAAGAACTTTCTCTGCATGATCTTAATACTTCATTTGCATTTTATTTGTAAAGCTCTAGTTAAATTAGAATGATACATTTCTGCATTAGTTTACATTGACTGTATTTTATCTTGTAATGAAAATTATGCATCCAATCACTCACAGTTGCTAACTTGTATTCTTTTTCATAATATTTGTAGCAACCCTGCTGACCTCAGGGACTACTGCAACAGTAGCACTATTGCGAGATGGTATTGAACTGGTTGTAGCCAGTGTTGGGGACAGCCGAGCTATTTTGTGTAGAAAAGGAAAACCCATGAAGCTGACCATTGACCATACTCCTGAAAGGAAAGATGAAAAAGAAAGGTACTACCTCTCCTGATCAGTCATTCTATGCGGATAATGTTTACAGTTCAAGATAGAAGTATAAGTTTGCATTTTTAAACTGGTTTCATACTTAAGTTTAACAGTGACTTTGTTTTATGTATATCACATCTTTTCTTTCTTTTTTTCTCCCTCTCTCTCTTTTTTTTTTTTAACTTTTTCTTTACCAGGATCAAGAAATGTGGTGGTTTTCTAGCTTGGAATAGTTTGGGTCAGCCTCATGTAAATGGCAGACTTGCAATGACAAGGAGTATTGGAGATTTGGACCTTAAAACCAGTGGTGTGATAGCAGAACCTGAGACAAAGAGGATTAAGGTAAGAAAGGACTTGCAAACACATGCTTCACATGCAAAGATTGCATGCAGGATTGTGTCCCACCAGAGGCTTTTCTTGAAAGCATCAATTGAAGCCACAAGGATTTATGGAAAGATTGATAAACTTTTTCGATAATATAGCATACTATTTTCCTAACCTAAGAAGCGATGAGGTCCCTGTTTGTTTTGATAGAATGCCTCTGCTGCCCTTCCCACCTTCACCTGGTCATCTAGTGTCACCTCTTCTTGGAAGCTGTCCCTGAATTCCCTTCTCCACCAAGCAAAATTGCCACTCTGCCTCTATTTCTGTGGCATCCTTTGTATTTCACTAATCAGTACCCCCATCATTGTTCTAAACTGCCCCCAGCACACACCCAGTTGGTGAGTGTCACTTTCTTCTTTGAAACCCACCCCACCCCCCACTTCCAGCCAACTCTAGGACCTGGCACAGTATAGTACAGGCTTTCGATGATGGCAGCAAACATTCGTTAATTGAATGATTTCATGTCTTGTGGATATCCCACTAAGACTTATTTTATCTAATATATACTAATATATCTAGTATATATCTAATATATACTTGCATAGGGGTTACTACGTACCAGGCTCTGTTCGAAATTGATCCTACCCCCATTTCACAGAGAAAACAAATCCAAGATCAACTTATCTCTGTTCACCTTGCCAAAGAATAGAGTCAGGATTCAAACCCAGGAAGCGTGGCTCCAGAGACAGTGCTCATAACCACTACACCCTGCAGTCCCTGCATTTGGCTGTCTGGCTTCCTCTGTTGTCCTGTTTCTAAGTAAATACCAGGTTTGTCCTCAGTGGTTGGTACTAATTGTTCCTTCTTTTGCCCTAAATGTAGGCTTTCCCTTTTCACTCCATTTGCCCAACAGAATTAATTGAGTTATTCAAAGAATGTGTAGCCATGCTGGTTGGATTTTCCTACAGTTTCTTACACAGATAAAAATCTTTGAATTATTAAGATGATTCTAGAGCACAGTCTACTTTATAATCATATTTTCTGTTTTAGTTTCCTGGCTGATAAAACAAATGCCATGAAATGGGTTGGCGTAAACAACGGGAGTTTATTGGCTTATGGTTTTGAGGCTAGGAGAAATCCGAAATCAAGGCAGTGTTCTCTTCCTGAAGACTATGGCATTCTGGGGCTGGTTGCAGTGATCTTTGGTCCTTAGCGTTTTTATAACAAAGCAGTGCATATGGAGACCTCTCTAGGCGTCTCTTATGGTTCCTTAATTTTCTCATTCTCGTTACTCCCTGTGGCTTTCTCTCTATCTGGATTTCATTCTACTTATAAAACACTCTGGTAATAGGGATTAAGATTCATCTCTGTTCAATTGGGCCACACCTTAAGCGAAGTAACCTCATCAAAAGATCCTATTTATAATGGGTTAAGATCAACAACATGTTTTTCTGGGGTACATATCTCCAAGTCACATAAATACATTTGATTCTGATTGTAGCTACATCATGCTGATGACAGCTTCCTGGTGCTCACTACAGATGGAATTAACTTCATGGTGAATAGTCAAGAGATTTGTAACTTTGTCAATCAGTGCCATGATCCCAATGAGGCAGCCCATGCAGTGACTGAACAGGTAACAACAGAGTTTTTCCTGCTTTGCTACTAGAAAAGACCCTAGAAAGGAGGAAAGTAAAGGGCAATCCCGGTCATGTCCCTGTGCAACCTGGAGTGGCCACCGTAGTTTGAGATTCCTTTGAACTCTTGCATTTCAGCTTCAATATTTTTTTAATGTTTTTTATTTTGAAATACAACATATATACAAAAAAGCAATAAATTTCCAAGTACATTTTAACGAGTAGTTATAGAACAGATTTTAAAGTTTGGTATGGATTACAGTGCCACGATTTTCATATTTTCTTCTAGCTGCTCCAAAACACTGGAGGCCAACAGAAATATCAATATAATAATTCAGCAGTCATACTCATTTGTTAAATCCTATCTTCTCTGTTATGCTTCTCTTTTCTTTGTGAAAAATACCATACAAAAAAAGCAATAAATTTTAAAGTACATCGCAACAATTAGTTGTACAATAGATTTCGGAGTTTGGTATGGGTTACAATTCCACAATTCTAGGTTTTTACTTCTGATTGCTCCAAGATACTGGAGACTAAAAGAAATACAGCTTAGTGATTCAGCAGTCATATTCATTTGTTGGACCCTACCTTCTCTATATAACTTCACCATCACCTTTGATCTTTCTTTCCCACTCTTTAAGGCTATGGCCATTCTAAATTTTTCATGTTGGAACGGGCTGTCAATAATATGGGGTAGGGAGATGGAACGATCTGATGTTCTAAAGAGGCTGGGCCCTCTGCGTTTCAGAACTTATCTTGTCCAGGGACCCATCTGGAGGTTGTAGGTTTCTGGAAAGTTACCCTAGTGCATGGAACCTTTGTAGAATCTTATATATTGCCCTAGGTATTCTTTAGGGTTGCAGGAATGGTTTTGGTTGGGGGTTGGCAAGTTTTGACATGTAGCAATGTCTAACTGAAGCTTGTGTAAGAGTGACCTCCAGAGTAGCCTCTTGACTCTATTTGAACTCTCTCAGCCACTGATACCCTATTGGTTACACTCTTTTCCTGCTTTTGGTCAGGATAGCATTGTTGCTCCCATGGTGCCAGGGCCAGGCTCATCCCTGGTCGTCATCTCCCATGACACCAGGGAGACTTTCAACCCTGGATATCATATCCCGTGTAGGGGGGAGGGCAATGGTTTCACTTGCAGTTTAACTTCAATATTATAGTGAATTTTACATTTGACTTCACAATATTTCCATTAAATTTTTTAACATTTCTTTCAAAGAGTTAAGTAAAATCAGTATGCCGAGGAAATTGCTTTACTTATTTGATGACTTTATATACACCTTGAAACAATACAAATAACAATAGTAATCACTAATATGTCATTGTGTGTCAGGTACTATTCAATGCTAACTCATAATTATCCCAATAATCCTATGAGTTCAGAGTTATTAATATCCACTTTCACAGGTAAGGAAAACTGAGTTACAGAAACCAGAAGTTAAGTAACTTACCCAAGATCACAAAACTGTTAAGTTGTAGAACTAGTCTTCAAACACAGAGAATCTGGCTCCCGAATCCAACCACTTGACCTTTAAACTAGACTACTGCAAGTAGATATTCAGTTTGAGGAACACCTTAAGATTTTCTCGTTTTAAAAAATAGGTATGTGAAACAAAAAATGCAAAAGTGTATGTGGGCTTCGTCCCTCACGAGAGACCGTGCAGGCCTCAGGGTTATTTGGACAATTTAAATGAAAACATGGATATCAGACCCAGTCGTAAAATTTATATCAACAGTATGAATGACAAAATTAAAAAAGAATAATTGAAGAGATCCCTGTATGCCCTGTTTTCTCAGTTTGGCCATGTGGTAAATATTGTAGTTTTAAAGACTGTCAAGATGAAGGGGCAGGCCTTTGTTACGTTTAAGCAACTGGGTTCATCCACAAATGCTTTGAGGCAGTTACAAGGTTTTCCATTTTATGGTAAACCAATGCAAATCCAGTATGCAAAAACAGATTCTGATATAATATCTAAAATGCATGGCATGTTTGCTGACAAAGAAAAGAAAAGAAAAAAGCCAAAACTGGAACAGACTGCAACAAGTGCAAACAAAAGCCAGGCCTGGGAACACCAGGTTCAACTAATGCTCAAGGAATTACAGCACCAAATCCTCAGGTTTCTGATTATCCTCCAAACTATATTTCATTCCTTAATAACTTTTCAGAAGAGACTAATAAGATGATGTTATTTATCCATGCTGTTTATTCAGTTCCCTGGTTTTAAGGAAGTCCGTTTGGTACCTGGAAGACATGACATTGCCTTTGTTGAATTTGAAAATGGCAGTCAGGTTGCTGCTGCCAGGGATGCATTACAAGGATTTAAGTTCTCATCATCCCATGCATGAAGATCACCTACACCAAAGAATAACATTTGGGATAGTCTTCTTTAAAGGACTTGGTGTCATTTATGGTGTTTGTTTTGACAACATTTTGGCCAGGCCATTTTCAATAGTTGCGGACAGGACATAGTGAAAGCAAAATTTTTGTGAAGGACTTAAAAAATTATCCAGTCTTTCTTTAACCTTAGTGAACTGTGGAATACAAAGGCCTTAATTTTGTACAGTAAACCTTTATTTGTATTTTACATCCTATGCTTTCTTTTATTGGCCCATTACCCTACTGTCAAAATGCTTATTTTAGTCTAGAGTATATCTTAAGGTATATAAGTCTATACCATAAGATGCTTTTCTAGTGCTATTTTGGAACAGCTAATGGTACAGAAACATTGAACCATTTTATTAAAAGGAAAGGAAAATGAGATCACAGAAGCTAATAAATGACTGTTGTATTAACGGTAAATATCATCATCGTGAATATTTAAGGAAAATGAGACGGGGCAGGATCTAAATTTGATCTTTGTATCTCTTGAAGAAATAAGCCTAGTATTTTGCTAGTAGTAGGGACTTCACGAATCATTAAATTCTGTGTTTAATTGAATGAAGGACATTTATGAGTAAAAAAAAAAGTGTACGTGGATGGGGTTTGAAAACAAAATAATATCCAGTACAGTAAATGTAAAATTTCCTTTGTGTTGTTTAATATTCAGTTTGGTAGCTAGCCCTTTAAAACATTGTGTTGTTATAGCCATCACTAATTTTAACTTCTATACCATCATTAAGTTATAACTTAGAATCTAGGCATACATTAACTCAACACCTGTTTTTGTATTTCCCAATTTTTAAATTTCGAATTCAGGAGCCAAATATAACCAAAATTTCTTCTAAGTGTCGATATTTGTAATTAAGATATAAGATCTTACTTAGAAAGTATTGTTTGCTTGAAAATAGATGGGTAAGCATAGTCATAATACATGAGTTATTCACTTGGTTACCATACAGTCTACATTAACCAGTGCTAAGTAGTATTCTCGTAAAGTTAAGGAAATGGGCCTAGTTCCATGGATGAACCCTTCTTCCCTAATTTAAACCACCTATCTCGCAGAGATATGTGTTCTAATTCACAAAGGTAGTGATATTTATAATGCTGCATAGTATTCCATTATTTTTATGTACTATAATTCAAGTTCTCCTAGTCAACGAATGTTCACTTTTCCATATTTTAAGGAACACTGTAATAAACATTCTTGTATCAGTTTCTTTGTACATATCTATTTCCTTGTATATTTCCTTACGATACTATTTTCTTAAGTTAAATTCTTTGAAGTAAAATTGTTAGTAAAATAATACACTATATTCTAAAGCTTTTGATAAGTTTGCCAAATTGCCATCCAGATATTCTATTCCAATTCACACTTTCACTAGCAAGTGTTATAGTTTGTGTTTCTCTAAATTCTTATGTGTTTCTTTTTTTGCCTATTTGATAGGTGGAAAAATAAAATGTTAATGCTGAAATTTATAATTTTTCTTGGTTTAATGGAGTTAACCATGTGCATAACTTATTAGCTATTATTATTTCCTTTTCTGAATAGCTCTTTTCCCCTTTTGCTCATTATTCCATTGGCATGCCTTTTTTTTTTTGGTCTTTCATTTTGTTTATAAAATTTTACTTACTAAAGCTTTTTTTATCGGGTGAGTTTCAGACTCGTTCTGTAAAGGTCTTTTGAAACATACTTCATGTCAAATATAATCCCAAGTACTTCTTACAATGATGACTGTATCATTAGTTATTTGAATTAGTTCCTAAAATTGATTTACAATTTACCTAATGTAGGAAATTTAGTTTATGTCCATGTTTCCATTTTATAAGATTATGTCCATGTTTCCATTTTATAAGGCAGATAATAAACATTCTGTAATTGTAGCTTTTTGCACATTCATTTCTGTAGGGCATTATTTTTTAGGCTAAATTCCTAGAGGCAGAATTACTAGGTAAGAGCAATTTATTGAGCCCTTACCAGGTGTTAGGTAGGCCCTATTCTAAATGCTTTACTTGTATTTCTTATTCTTGAGCTGCTTAATATTATACCTTAGGTAACTGGTATTTCTGTTTCCAGAATTGCTACATTGAAATATAGCTTAAATGGTTGTTTTAGGTCCTCTTTTATTCTATATGCAATGTTATAAGCCATGGGGCATTAAGGCAAGGAAGAAACCAAACCATTGTGAAATGATTGAGTTAGTAACTGTTTGAAAGTAATTTGGCCTTCCCTAGGAAGGATGATTTCTCTTTGTATGGACTCTAATTTCCAATGTTTTTCTCTTTCTTCCTGCCTAATCTTGTAGGCAATACAGTATGGTACTGAAGATAACAGTACTGCAGTAGTAGTACCTTTTGGTGCTTGGGGAAAATACAAGAACTCTGAAATCAACTTCTCATTCAGCCGAAGCTTTGCCTCCAGTGGACGATGGGCTTGATCACTTGCTGGGACTGAGATTTTATGTGCAGTAGTTTTCACTGAGCACATCAGGAACTGATAAGATCAAAAATACCACCTGTATTCACATGGCTCTGTGTCTCACTCAGTCAGTACACAAGTCAGTGTAAACCTGATAACCATTTACATAGTTGTTTTTCATAAATATCCATTGTATTTATGTTCAACTTAACATGCTCAGTATACCGGTAATTAAATTATGAGTCTCCAAGTTGAGTGAATAATGGGATTCATGAGCAGATGAGAAGTGGTTTTGATACACTTGGTGAGTGATAGTTTCTAGTTTTTAAGACTCTTAAGCAGATATGGATTTTTTTGGATTATTTTTGGTGTTTATTCTTGTGGACAGGTTTTTGTCTTCACATTCTTCAGAACTGGTCAGTATTTTGACTTCTGTTCAATGTGTTAACTGCAAGTGTATGTTTTAATACCTGTGCCAATGAGTAAGTATAAACACTCATTTCTCTTACCATATTTTATATTTTGGACTACTAACTCGTAAATGTAACAGTTCAAAAAAAATTAAAAAAATACAACATTGTTAAGTTATATACATATTTATAAACAGTGTACTTGTGTATTTCAGTTGTGTTACCTGGACCCTTGTCATTGATTCCTATTTTCAGTAGGTAAGAATGCGAAATTGATGTGGCTGTTCCTTAATCTCAGAAAAGAACGTGTGGGTTAAGAGTCCTAAGGTCAAAGCAATACAGAGTTAAATACTGAGGGTATATCAATAACTTTGTATAAAGTTTCCCCTTATTTCTAACTCGATGGTTTGTGTTTTGTATATAATGTGTGCATGTCACTTTTGTGGAGAGTAAGCAGGTTGGATAGTTTCTTAGTAAAAATAATATGGCATTGGCTGATATTACTATATATAACTTGAGGTTTGCATCTCCTTTTTGTTTGTTTCTAAAACTTAGGAGAAAGACTAAGTCTAAAGCAAAAATCATTAAAGCATTCTGTATATATTTGTTTGCTGTGTAACCAGGCCATGTAAAATTTATTTTCTAATTCTGCATGTAAGGTTGCTGGTAAAATGTGAATCTCTAGATGTTCATTTGGAATTGTATCTGCAGTTTATTTCTGCATACTCTGTAAATTTGTTATGTGTGTGGTGCTTGTATATATGTATATTGGCGTGATATAAAAATAAAGGGAGGGTGGTGTGATGTGGCTCAGTGGCAGAATTCTCCCCTGCCATGCCTGAGACCCGGGTTCAATTCCTGGAGCCTGCCCATGTAAAAAATAAAAATAAATTTAAAAAAAGGGAACAATCCTACATAGCTACTTCACTGATTAGCTTTAAATTATTGATATGTTTATCTCTAAGGACTCTTGACAAGTTGAGGGCTGTTTTCTTACAGTGTAGAACCAGTGGTTATTGGCAAGTAGAGAGATAGATTAAAAATGTCAGTAAGAGATCATTTGTTTGGGTAATTCACCTGGAAAACCCAGACAGAGCCAGCATGTTGAAGTTATATTACTATATGGTAATTTGCATATAAAATAATAGGATGTGAAGAAAATATTGTGTTATGACATAGAGTTTGTTTTAGAAACAAACGAAAAAGAAACCAGGGTTTACGGGTGGTCCAATGGTAGAATGTTCTCCTGCCACACAGGAGACCTGGGTTCAATTCCTGGCCCATGTACCCCCCCAAAAAACAAAACAAACAAAAAAATTAGTGTGAAATATATCTATCTTCAACTCTTAGTTTTTAGGATTGATTTTTTTTTTCCTTTCTTTTTAAGTGTTATAAAAAGGCTTATTAGAAGAAAGAAGGCCCAACATAAGTATTCACATCTTCTCAGCTTCTCAGGGATAGAACAGAAAAGAATGAGTTTTCTTCCCTTTATCAGGAATTGTCCTTTGGAAAAAAGCACTTCAATGTATTATATATTTTTTTAAGGAAGTTAGGTGAAAACCTATTCATTGTCTGTGAACTGAGGAATTAAAAGTAGACTAAAGAACCTGAGAACTCTTGCTTTTCTAAGTTGGATCTTGCAACAGAAATGTGGAAGCTATGTTTAGAACTATGGAGAATTACCAAAATACCAGACAAATGGAAGCTCTGTAGCCCCAAATGATATTCTGAGGATGTGGGTCTAATGTTTGTTTTTAATTCTTCACATTACTCTTCTCTATTTTACTCTAAAAACTAAGGTTGGGAGTGATGTTGTCAAATTCGAAGGCCTCAGGGTCATTGATGAATTGAGGTGGATTGTCATGTTTGACATAGAGGAATTTGTAGGACACTGATATTGGGTGGGGTGGACTTTGCGCTGCTTTTCCTGGAAACCTTAAAACCTTAAACCAAACAACCCTGACTAAAGCATAAAACATATTGTTGTTTATATTTTTCAAGCTACAATGTTGAAGTGTAGTTTAAAATGTAGATTATTATAGTCCATGAAAGATAAGCATACTTGTATTAGACTTCCAAATCTATTTCTGGAAATTATGCAATTAGTAGTTTAAAAAAAGGACTGTTTTCGTGGTAATTTTTTAGTTAAGACTGTGAATTTGCCATGTGGGTACAAGTATGATGTAAATTATATTAATGTAATAAAACTTAAATAATCAATTGTATTTATGCTTGCCTTTCATTTATGTGTACTATATAAATCATCTAATATATGTTGCCAGACATTATTTGCCAAAATTTATTTGGTGAAATCTTCTTTAAAGCATTGTGATTTTTCACAGGTTTAATTTCTTAAGTACCTTATATATTCAGAAGCATATGGAGTCCTGCTCTAAATCAACCATTCATTTGTTACAGATCTTTTTGCTTCTTAAGTACTTCAAAGTCAATTGATCTTTCGCATTTTCCTGAAAAAATCGGTTTGGAGGGATCTATATTTATTTATAAAAGATGATTTGTTGTATCCATCTTGTGAACTTTTCCCAAATTCCAGCATTTAAGAAAAAATCACTTACTCTGAAGAATTATTAGCACATAACTTGAAAAATATAAATTATATTTTCCAGACACTGTTGTTTATTCAAATTGAAATCCGATTCCTTTTTCTAGAATCTTGGCATAGAATGAGTAGTCCTGTGCTCTTAAAACATTTGTTTCAGTATCAGGATGTTGGGTTTCTTTCTAAGAATGGACATAGATTTAATTTCATGTTAATATGATAGTGGGAAAACACTTCAAGGAGAGGTGAGGGAAATGGAGTGGTTCAGGTTTAACATTGAGAATTTATACACAAGCATGTTTAGTATTTTTATTGTTTTAGCACCTCAGTGGTTCTCTATACCAATGCTTTAAAAAGTGACATGAAGTTCAGGTTGAGTTACATTTTATTATTTTTATTATATTCACTTATCTGGATGACTTAAGCAGAAATTAAAACTTCCGAGATGAGCAAACAATATTGTGATGACTTGGCTGTCATTATTGACATCTGGGATGAGACTGATTGACTCTTTGGTGGCTCCTGTTGGTTATTGGATGATTTAAATGGTTCACTGATGATCAAACTGTTCTGGGCTGGTACAATCATGCAGTTCTTCCATCTCCGGAAATGACTTATCTGCCATTGTATTCTGGAACAGAATTGAATAGCTTGTGGTATCAAATTAACTTTTACTGAAGTGCTCTTGTGTACATTTGTTTTATAGTTTACCAAAGTGATTTTTGGGTATATGGGTGTTTCTGTAAAGAATTGATGTAATTACTGTTTTGATCATTCAGTTTTTAAATGTATGTATTAGAATAACTGTTAGCAAACTAAAAATCACATATCTCAGTGTTCAAAATACCACTTTAATAAAATAATGCACTAAACACTTGGTGGTGGTTTTTTAAGTCCAACTTTGTTTATTAGGCCTATCAAGACATCCCTACATTTATTATGTATGTGATCCTGTAAATGCTAACATAAAAGAGTCAAGTAATGAATGGTTTGTGTTCTAGTTTGCTAGCTGCTGGGATGCGATATACCGGAAACAGAGTGACTTTTAAAAAGGGGAATTTAATATGTTTCTGGTTCACAGTTCTAAGGCTGAGAAAATGTCCTGATTAAAGCAAGTCTATAAAATTGTCCAAATTAAGGCACCAACAAGAGGTTACCTTTACTCAAGAAGGCCAGTGAAGTTCAGGGTTTCTCTCTCAACTGGAAAGGCACATGGCGAACATAGCGACATCTGCTAGCTTTTCTCTCTAGCTTCTCGTTTCATGAAGCTCCCCTGAGATGTTTTCCTTCTTCATCTCCAAAGGTCTGTGACCCTGTGGGCTTTCTGCTTTGTGGCTCCTTCAGAAATGCATTCTTCTGTTAAAGAATTCCAGGAAACTAATCAAGACCCACCTGGAATGGGTGGAATCATATCTCCCTGTGTTCAAAAGTTAATACCCACAACTGGGTGAGTCACATCTCTGTGGAAATAATCTAATGAGGTCTCCAACATACAGCATGAAAAGGGTGTAAAAGAAAGTCTGCCTCCACAATATTGGATTAGGATTAAAACATGGCTCTTCTAGGGTACATAAATTCTTTCAAACCAGCACAGTTGGTAATATCTTTGACAATTTTGATTGTCAAAACTAATGTAAAGAATCTTCAGAGAAAAAAGTATATATGCTTATCTGTGCAAATCTTTTTGCCTCAATTTAAACAAAATTCTTCTCTATTTCCCTCTTCCAAAATATATGTTGGCATCTAAGAGGATAAAGGCCATGATGATTTCTACAATGTTTTACTGGTGGTTTGAAAAAATTTTGTGATATATTTCGCTGCAGCAGCACTACATATTAAAATATTAAAAAACGGGTGTTTGGCAGTGATACTGTAGAATTCAGCATTATTGATTTAACATAAACAATTTTTAACAACTTGTCATTGATTGAATAAAATGTAATATTTCATATTACATTGTCACAAGGATCTCTTCTAGAAAGAATTAGTTTGGTCAGTTCCATAACAGAAAAGATCTTTTCTGTTATATGGAAACTCCCTAAATATTTTCCATACATTTAGCAATTTAGAGCAATCATTTTTGTTTTCTGAGTGAGTAAATTAATGCACCAAATTATACTTTCATAACTTTTCTCTTAATGGTGAAACAGGCATTAAGATAGTTTAAATATTAAGCCAAGTTGCATTTAATAATGAAGAAACGACATCTCACCTACTTTGGTGTTTTCTTAAATGGAGATCAGTTGCGACTTTGTCAAAGATGTTAGTATAGATATGGTTCAGAAACTTGTTCTCAAACTCATTCAAACAAAATCAAAACCTAAAAGAGCAGTGCTGCATGAGTGAGTCTAGCCTTGCGAGAGACTAAGCAGTTTGGGAAGAGACAACATGAATACACTGAAAGTGGTCAGAGTTTCTGAACAGATCAACAACCTACAAAGATCACCACTTTTGGAGAAGAAGTGTGGGGAATTTGCCTTAGCCCTGCTCCAGAATGCAAAATACTCTTTGGAAAGGAGTGAGTCACTACTGCTTTAGGGTCAGAGTCGACTCATATCACAAACCTGAGTTTTGGCCAAATAACAGGAATGATGAAATGCTGAGTATTCCAAAGACAGGTAAATTTGGATCCTGAAAGCTCATCCCTTTCTAGATCTATCTGAGGATCTGAGTATTAGATTTGAAATATCCTCCAGGATGTACCTGATAACCCAAAGAGATTTGATTTTAGTACCGCTGTGTTGGGTGTGGAGAGCTTCACCTCAGGGAGGCATTACTGAAAGGAAGATGTTGAAAAGGCCTACAAAGTGGCAGTTGGGTATATACAAAGACTTTGCAAGCCAAAACAGTGACAGACCCAAAACTTCCAGACATAAATTCTTATTCAGACGATCCATTATAAGGAGTGACTTTACCTTCTGGGTCTTTCCTCCTTTAAAAAGGGTTTCCCTGAGAGAGCAAATGCACAAAGTTGGAGTTTTCCTGGACTATGAATATGGGCAAATATCATTCTACAATATGCCATAGATCTCCATTTACAATTTTTCTTATCCTACCTTCCAAGGCGCTCTCAGGCCTATATTTTCTCCTTGTATCACAAATGAAAGCATGAATTCAGACTGTCTCACTATCTGTACCACTCATGTTCTTTCTTGTGGTGTTCTTGTTAACCCTCAGTCTTCGCTAGTGTGAAATCCAAGGCCAAGAGAGGCCAGAAAGTTAGCATGGTTTTGGAAAACATTTCTATAAAAGACATTTTGCATTTGGGTTGGAATCCAGTTCAATACCCCAGAGCTTTTGCATTCCTTGACTTTCAGACCCCGTTTACTGGAAGAGGTTGCATTTAAACTGAGTCTTGAATAACAAAAGGGCTCTACATTGATTAGAATAGCAAATGGACACGCAACATAGGATTGTGAAATTAGAATGGAAATGTGATCTGGCCTCAGATTAACTGGAGTCCTTAGGTCTAGGTTAAGGACTCTAGACATAGTTCTTAAAACATTGGCAAAATTCATTTATTAGCTCTAGGAGCTTTATTGTGGATTTTCCACAACTTTCCTGTATAAAGGAACATGTCATCTGCAAATAGGTAAGTTTTACTTCTTCCTTTCCAATTTGGATACCTTTTATCTTTTTCCTGCCTAACTGTTTCGGCAACAACTTCTAGTATTTGTGGAATAGAGTGGTGACAATGGGCATCCTTGTTTTGTTCCTTATCTTAGAGGGAAGCTTTCAGTATTTCACCATTAAGTAGGATGTTAGCTGTGAATTTTTTCAAATATGCCCTTTATCATGTTAAAGAAGTTTCCTTCTATTCCCAGTGTTCTAAGTATTTTTATCAAGAAGGGGTGCTGGTATTTGTATATAACATGGTCTTTCCCAGAAACCTTATGTAACACATGAGACTCAGAGTTAGGGCTTGAAGGTATGAAAGTCAGTGGTACCGCGTACAAGAACTGTTTAAAAGAAGTGATCAAACTTTGAGTAGAGATAGGAATGAAGCTGATCTCAGTAGAACTAAGGTAAATCAGAATACAGGGTAAAGGATGGTATCATTTATATTCTAAAATAACTTCAACTTCTGTGTGAGACTAAAGGGAGAGATATTTATTGGGTGCAAAATTTATATTTTGGGTACTGCATTTCCTAATTTAACTTGTATTGTCAGTTTAGTTGAACACTATAATAAGTACATGGCATCTTAAATAGGGTGTGAGATTTTGTTGATTTGTCCAGGTTAGTGTGATGCCCAAATATATCCCAAAGTAATTTGGGCAGTGAATAAAAAAGTATTTGCAAAGTCCCCTTCGGGGACTGGAGAGAAAGTAAGAAATATTCAACTTTCTTAGCTATTCAAACATAGCTTAGGTGGCTATGTTTGGGCTAACTGATACTTCTTGCTTATTGGACCACATGATTCTGAAGAGAGTCAAACTTTGATTAGTCAACAGCCAATAAGGGTCTTCTAAAAATTTAAGCCAAGGGATAGGAATGCTCATTATATAACTCCTAATATAGCTGTATAATGGACTAAGAGATCATGCCAATTGGCATGGCCATTTCTAGATAATGTGCACACCATTGAGTGTACAGAGAGAACCAAGGGCTGAGAGAATTATGCTTCCCCAGAGAGAAGATGAGCTGCCTCAGTCCCAGCAAAATCTCAGTTTCCAACCCATGGCTGCTTTGAGAGGATTTCTGTATATTTGTATAGACCAAAACTATAGCTTACAAAATACAAAAAGCCGCTACCTGAGAGCTATTACTGGGGATTCAAAACCAACATAATTTCATCCCAAAGCCAATTTTTTTCCACCACATAACTCAGATAAGACTAATGATTACTTACTCATTAATAATTAGATGTAAAAAAGATTCCAAAGGGGGCTGGCCATGGTGGCTCAACAGCTAGAGTTCTCACCTGCCATGCCAGAGACCTGGGTTCTATTCTCAGTGTCTGCCTGTGAAAAAAAAAAAGATTCCAAAGGATCTGAGAATGTTGAAGCTATTTACTGGGAACTAGGAAAAATGGAATACATGGAAAATGTCAAGTGAAGAAAGAGAGGACAATGTAAGCAAACTAAAATCAACCAAGACCAAGACAACAAAACCAGCCAAGATCAAATTAGCAAAACTCTAGAGCACATTGTTGACTGCATTAGTGGCTCCCATTTCCTCATCTCTTTCATTCCTCGGTTTCACTGCATTCTGCCATCTGACTCCACCACACCAAGGAAACATCTCTCTCAAAGTCCACAATGACCTCCTACTTGCTAAATACAGTGATTATTTTAGTTTTTATCTTATTTGATCTCCTGTCATGATTCAGTATAAGGCCACTCCCATCCCATTGACACCATCTCCTCACTTAGCTTCCCTGTCACCATTCTTGTGATTTTCCTTCTAAATCTCCAGCATCTACTCCTCAGTCTCCTTCCCTTTGATTGTCATTGTTCCTCAAGGTCTTCCATCAATCCTCTTCTTACTATGTGTGCTCTCCTCATGTGAACTAATACATTCCCATGATTTCATCTATCACTTGTCTACTGATAACTCCCAAATCTATGCTCCTGGTTGAGATTTCTCTTGATACTCAGACATGGACTGAAATGTCCACTCTGAGAGCCTGTAGGCACCTTAACTTCAACATATCCCAAACTGAATTGCTCTCATTCCACTGAATCTTCTTCTAATTCACCCACCATAATGAAGGGCAGTATGTCCCACTGAAACCCCTAAGGCAAAAACCAGGTTCATAAACCATGTGAACCTCCTTCACATCTGTAATTTGTCTATTGCTCTCTATCCCCATTGCCATTTCCTTAGATCAGATTGACAGTGGAGCTTCCCAATTGGTTTCTCTGCCTTAAGGAGCACCCCTTTTTCTATATTTTACATGCTGATTAGAACACTTCCATGTTTAATCCTTCCATCTTGCATTCTGGATAAAATTAAAACTCTTTAGCACTAAATAAAAAGCTCCTTCTTTATGATCTGTCCCATGCCACTGCTCCAGCCTAATTTCTTTCACTTCAAATCTCAAGTTTTATCCCAATCTGTTCATATTTTCCTTTTCCTCTGTAACACCTTTCACCACTTCTTTCCCTGACTAACTTCATAACTCGTCATCTCTTCTGGAATGTTTGTTTTGAGACCCTTAGTCTGCCTAAATTCCCCTTCTATTTATTCCCCTAATATCCAAAGCTTACCTCTACCCTAACTCTTTCTATCTTACATTACAATTCTTTTCCTTTTTTTAGACATAACTCTTCAAAGCCAGGACTAGGTCTGTTTTCTTTTCTCAAACTTAATCCAAATGCTTAGCACAGGATCTGAAACATAGTAAGCATTCAAAAGTATTGTGAATACACAAACAACATAATTAAATTAGTTAAGATGAAGTACTTGTAGCATATTTCTGAGCCTTATCTTAAAATTTGAGAGTAGCATCCTTCCAAAGGAATCACAAAGAGAATAAAAATCACACTGTTACTAAAAGGTACAAAGCCCTCAAATTTCTTCAATTACAACCACTTTGGGTAGATGGACCCAGCATCACTATCTTAAGATCTTGTTCAGTAGATTCTGCAAGTTATGCCGGAACTGAGAAAATATGACAATGAACATTTCCCACAACAGTGCTTGGAGTAAAAAAACAATGATAATGTGCCAGTTTGAAAGGATTGTATATTTGAGAAAAGCCATGTTTTAATCCTGATCCATCTTGTGGAGGCAGCCATTTTCTTTTAATCCCTACTAACTACTGTAGGTTGGAAATTTGATTAGATTATTTCCACAGAGATGTGGCACACCCAATTGTGGATATTAGCCCTTGATTAGAGGGAGATGTGACTCCACCCATTCCAGGTGGGTTTGAGTCCAGTTTACAGGAATCTTTTAAAAGCGGAAATATTTTGGAAAAAGCTTCAGAACTATGAGAACCATGAGAGCCCATGTAGCCAGAGACCTTTGGAGATGAAGAAGAAAAATACCCCCAGGAGAACTTCATAAAACAAGAAGCCTGGAGAGAAAGCTAGCAAATGTTGCCAGGTTCATCATGTGCCTTTCCAATTGAGAGAGAAACCCTGAATGTCATTGGCCTTCTTGAATCAAGGTATCTTTCCCTGAATGCCTTAGATTGGATATTTCTATTGGCTTGCTTTAATTTGGACATTTTCACACTTTTAGAACTGTAAACTTGCAACTTATTAAATTCCCCTGTTTAAAAGCTGTTATATTTCTGGTATATTGCATTGTAGCAGCTTGCAAACTAGGATAGATAATTTTTATTTAAAGAAAATAAAAATCTAAGAGTCTTCTTAGGTCCTGTCAAGAATATCCATACACTGTAATATTTCCCTGATGTCAGATATGCTCTTAAGGACTGAAGAAATATGAGAAGTGTCTTTAATGTTAAAGACTAGTGCAAGATCATTAAAGAGAATCCCTTCCCAAAAGTTCTTAGAGAAAGAGAATAGCTTTCTAATCTAACTCCCATGTTTTCAAGATCATGCAATTTGTTAGATACCAAACCAACAAACTGGCTTCCAAACTATACCCTATATATTACTTAACTGTAAGTTCTTTCAGAGCAAGGGTCAGGTATGTTTTACAAAGTAATATACACACAGCATCCATTAAAGCACCACACAGAACAAGCACTTGATTTGTTGAATGAATAAAGAAATGAAGAATATGTTTTACCATGCTCTTTGGTGAGTATTGTTTTTTCCCAAACATTGAAATCCTTAGAATTCCTTGGAGGAAACAAGTATTTCCTTGAAAAATAAACTTTATGGGTCCCAATCAAGATGGTGGAGTGCATATACTGGGAGCATATAGGTCAGGCCCACCTGTCTGGAAGCAGAATGAGAGAATGAACAGGGATACTCATTGCAGGTTCACCATCCCAGAACTTACCTTGCATGTAAAATGCAGCTCACACAGTGCTGAATGATGTGTGAATGTAGTGGAAAGGGGAAATATAGAGTCATGTATGTCACCAGAAGGAAAGTTGGAGGTTAAAATATAGGAATGTATAACAGTGAATCTTGTAGTGGACAATGTCTGTGATTAACTGGACAAAGATTAAAAAAAGTTCTTTCATGAACTAGAGTAAATGTATGACACTATTATAAGAGTTAATAATAGAGGAGTATATGGGGAAAATGTACCTATTGCAAACTATAGACTATAGTTAACAGTAATATTTTCATACTCTTTCATCAACAGTAACATGTACCACACCAATATTATGAGTCAATAGTAGTGGGGGATAAGGATAATGGGAGGATTAAGGTTTTCTTTTTTATTCTTATTTGTTTTCTGGAGTAATGAAAATGTTCTAAATTTGATCATTGGGATGTATGCACACCTATATGATGATACTATGAGACAGTGATTGTATAATTCAGCTAGTTTCTGAAGTATAGCTCAATACAATTGCATTAAAATAAAAATGCAGCTCATAGAATTCTCCTACAGAAAGCAGTAAAGTTGTGGCTGGCTGGGACCAGATTTGCTGATTCTAAGACACACAGTGCAATGCTCAAGAGCATGAGGAAATGGTGTCCTAGGGAAGACAGGACATTTGGATCTGTGAAAATGGGGGAATTCCTAGGCCACATTCACATGCCCAAAGCAAGACCTATGCCGGGAAAGCATCAAGGAGTTCCCTGTTTTGACGTTGAGCTATTCTCTAAACTCATTGTATGGACAGAATAAACTCTGAAGGAGATCACTCAACCAATTTGTGAAAACTGGGAAAGGTGTTTTCTTTTTTCCTTTCTCCCCTCCCCCCTTTTTTGATTAGCTCCTGGAATTCAAGGAAAGCTCTGTCATAATGCTAGTTGAATTACAAGCTAAGGCATAGATGCTTCAGAGTCTAAATTCCAATGATTACACATAAAAATATCAGAATGTCCAGGTGTCCACAAAATATTTTAAAACATACAAAGAAACAGGAAGTGATGGCCCAAGTAAAGGAGAAGATTTAAGCATTAGAAACCACTAATGAAGAGGATAAGACCTGGGACACAGCAGACAAAGTCTTAAAAAATAGTCCTAAATATGCTCAAAGAGCTAAAGGAAAACACTGGCAAATAACTAAGGGAAATCAGGAAAATGAAAGATGAACACAAAGAGAATATAAATAGAGAGATGGAAATCTTGAAAAGGAACCAAACAGTGCTGAAGACCACAGTAACAAAAATTAAAATTCCCTAGAAAGTTTCAGCTGCAGAATGGAGCTGGTGAAAGATAGAATCAGTGAATTTGAAGATAAGATAATTGAAATCATCCAGTCTGAGGAGCAGAAAGAAAAAAATGAAGAAAAGTGGAAGAGTCTGAGGAACCTGTGGGACACCATCAAGCATACCAATATATGCATTGTTGGAATCCCAAGAGGGAAAGAAAGAGAAAAAAAGGCAGAAAGAATATTGAAAAAATAATGGCTAACATGTTTTAAATTTAATGAATGATGTGAATATACACATCCAAAAGATGCTCAGTTAACCCCAAACAGTATAAACATAAATAGACTTGTGTCTGGCATATTATAATTAAACTGTTCAAAGCCAAAGATAAGGAGAGAATTCTGAAAGCCACAAGAGAGAAGTAACATGTCATGTACAAGGGAGCTTCAGTAAGAATAAGTTCCAATTTCTCATCAAAACCTTGGAGTCAGTGCGATGACATAATGTGCTGAAAGCAAAAAGTTGCCAACTAAGAATTCCATATCCAGCAAAATTTTCAAAAATGAGGGAGAGATAAACAAAAGCTGAAGGAGTTCATTACCACTAGACCAGCCATACAAGAGATGCTAATAAAAGTTCTGCTAGTTGAAATGAAAGGACAATAGACAATAGATTGAAATCACATGAAGAAATAAAGATCTCCAGTAAAGATCTTTTAATGGATAAATATAAATGCCAGTACTCTTAGGGTTTGTAACTCCATTTTTACTTCCTACAGGATCTAAAGGCAAATGCATAAAATGTGATGATTGATCAGTGTATCAAATGCATACAAATGTATACAAATGCAGTCTGTGACAAGAATCATGTAAAGGCAGACAGACAGAGGGTTTCCAAACATATTTGGCATATCCTATTGACGTTAAGTTAGAATCAAAGCAAACAAGAGTATTGTAGATTTAGGATGTTAAATTTTAGCCCCACGGTAACTACAAATAAAATATTGGAGAATATTCAAGCTCATAGAAACAGAAATTAGAATGTAGACTGCCAAGGGAATGGGGTAGGGGGAATGGGGAGTTGAATGCATAATGTGGGTTTCTGTTTGGGGAGATGAGAAGATTTTAGTATTGGAAGGTGGTGAAGGTAGCACATTGTGAATGTGGTTAATCCCACTAAATGGTATGTTTGGGAGTGGTTGAGATGGGGAAATTTATGTTGTATATATGTTCCTACAATTACCAAAAATAAATAAATAAATAGCAACTAAAGAGGCAATGATGATTAAATTCAATATGTGATCTTGGATGGGATCCAACAGTGGAGGAGAAAAGGCTCAAGAGGACATTACTGGAATAGGGTGGTATATGGGAAAAATAAACCTAATGCAAACTATGGACTATAGTTAATAGTAATATTATAATATTCTTTCATCAATTGTACATAAAGTACCAAACCAATACTAAATGTTGATAACACGGGAATATAAGGGGCTTAGGATTTTTCTTTTTGGAGCAATGAGTCACCAGCAATCAGCTCCAGAATGCTAGCCTTCTGGAAGAAAGCATTGCCTTGATGACACCTTGACTTTTTACTTCTCCTAGCTTCAAAATGAATTTCAATTCGATTGTACTGGAAAGAAAAAAAAAGTGACAATGGGCTAAAAGTAACAACAGATCCTGGCCAATGACAAAGGAGAGAAGAATACATAAAAGCAGATTTACAGCTCAGCTCAGATTTACAGTTCACCTTGGTTGAACTCCCACTGTGTGGCCAGTCCTGATGTCTGAATGATTCCCAGGGCCAGCAAAGGGGCTTCCAGAGCCCTGAAAACAAGGGGAAATAACCCCAAATATGTATTCATTTTTCCACTCTATTTTCATTGGCAGAGCAGCTGCTAAGAACAAAGGCTGCATCTCCCCATATCTGACAAAAAAAATTGCCTCATGAATTGATCGTTTTTCGGAGGTGCCCATGAGTGTATTAGGGGAGAAGATTGAAGAGCAGTTCCAGGAGCAGCTGTCTTTCTACGAGACAGGAGAGATTCCATGCAAGAATGTGGATGCCACGGAGGTGATGGTTCAGGCAGAGGAAGCTCTGTGGATTGCATGGAAGATGGAGAAACAGGAGAAGGCATGCTTGAAGAAGGAAAAGATGCAATTGGTTGCAATTGCTCTCATATCTTCACTCCAGAAAAGTGAAAAGACAAGGGAGAGACCCAAAAAGAAGAAAAAGAAAAGCCCCAGGAAGCACCTCAGGAAAATGGAATGGAAGACCCATCTGTCTCTTACTCCAAGCCATGCCCCCCCAAAAAAAAATCCAAGGAAAAGAAAAAAAAATCCAAGGAAGGGCTAATTAGTAGTGAGCTTGAACAGACAGTGCAAGTTGGCAGTACAAGTTTCCCCAAAGAGGAACCACTTAGTGATCATGAAGACGCCGCGAACAGCAGGAATGCCTCCAAGAAAAAGAAGAAACTCTCCAAGGAGGAGCCTGGCAACAGGGGACCTGAAGAGGCTGTCAGCACTAAGAGCAGCTCTAGGAAAAAGAAAAGTTACAAAAACTATCCCAGGAAGATTAGAATGGACATTCCCTGTGTGACTATGCCTCAATCCATCTCCAACAACACAATAAAACAATTGCACAAAACAAACAAACAAATAAAAAACAAGCTCCCACCCAGCATATTGAATGAAGATTAAAGGACATGGTTTTTTGGGGAACACCACAGATTCAAACTAACACACCAGGATTGCAAGGGTGGTTCAATGCAATAAAATCAATTAACGTAATTCAGTACATTAACAAATCAAAAGGGAAAAATCACATGATCATCTCGATTGATGTTGAAAACGCATTCAACAAAATTCAGCATCTTTTCCTGATAAAAACACTTCAAAAGGTAGGAATCAAAGGTAACTTCCTCAATATGATAAAGGGTATATTTGAAAAACCCAGCCAGTATCATACTCGGTGGGGAGAAACTGAAAGCTTTCCCCCTAAGATCAAGAATGAGACAAGGATGCCCTCTGTCACCACCATTACTCAACATTGTACTAGAAGTTTGAGCTACAGAAACAGGCCGGAATAAAGAAATATGAGGCATCCAAATGGGAAAGAAGTAAAACTTTCATTATTTGCAGATGACATGATACTATATTTGGAAAATCCTTGGAAAAAATTATTTAAGCTAATACACAAATTCAGCAAGGGGCACATAATATAAAATTAATGTGCAAAAAGCAGTAATGTTTCTAGATGCAAATAATCACCTAATTGAGGAGACAGTTAAGGAAAAAATTCTATTCATAATAGCAACTAAAAGGATTAAGTATCTAGGAATGAACTTAACTAGGGATGTAAAGGACCAGTACACAAAAAACTACAGAACATTGCTAAAATAAATCAAAGAAGATCTAAATAGGTGGCAAGACTTCCCAGCTTATGGATATGAATGTTAAAGGTAGCTGAGATATCAGTCCTACCCAAATTTATGTACAGATTCCATGCAGCATGAAACAGAATTCCAAGAACCTACTTTGAAGACTTAGAAAGCTAGTTACCAAATTGATTTGTAAGGGAAAGAGATTCTAAATAGCTAAAAATATCCTTTAAAAGAAGAACAAAATAGGAGGATTAAAACTTCCTGATTTCAAAGCTTTTTATGAAGCCACAGTGGTCAAAACAGCACGGTGCAGGCACAAAGATAGTAGTTTTGACCAATGGAACCAAATTGAGAGCCCAGAAATAGGCCACCAAATCTGTGGTCAACTGATATTTGAAAAGGCCCCCAAGTCCACTAAACTGGGACAGAATAGTCTTTTCAATAAATGGGCATGGAAGAACTGGATATCAATTGCAAAAAGAATGAAAAATGACCCTTACTTTTTGCCCTATACAGAAATTAACTCAAAGTGGATCAAAGACCTAAGTATAAGAACCAGTACCATATAACTCCTAGAATAAAATGTAGGGAAACATCTTCAAGATTTCGTAATAGGAGGTAATTTGCTAAAGTTTACATCCAAAGCACAATGAAAAAAAAATACATAAACGGGAACTCCTCAAAATCAAATGCTTTTGTGCCTCAAAAGACTTTGTCAAAAAGGTGAAGAGCCAACCCAATGGGAGAAAATATTTGGAAATCATATATCGGATAAAAGTTTGATATCCTTTTTACGTAAAGAAATCACACAACTCAACAACAAAAGAACAAACAACTCAATTATAAAATGGTCTAAAGATGAATAGACCTGAATAGCAAATACAAATGGCTAAAAAGCACTTGAAGAAATGCTCGTTTTCATTAGCTATAAGAGAAATGCAGAGCAAGACTACAATGAGATACCACCTCACACCCATAAGAATAACTGGTATTAAGAAACAGGAAACTACAAATGTTGGAGAGGATATGGAGAAATTGGGACACTTATGCACTACTGGTGGGAATGTATAATGATACAGCTGCTGTGGAAGATGGTCTGGCAGTTCCTCATAAAACAAAAAGTCAAGTTGTCCTATGACCCAGCAATATCACTACTCAGTACATACCCAGAGGAGCTTAAAGCAGTGACAAACAGACATTTGCACACCAAAGTTCATAGCAGCGTCACTCACAATCACCAAAAGATGGAGACAATCTAAGTGCCCATCAACAGATGAGTGGATTAACAAAATGTGGTATAAAGAAAAAGGTGGTATATACATTCAATGGAATATTATTTGGCAGTAAGAGTAAATGACATCCTGAAGCACATGACAAGAACGATGAAACTTGAGGACATAATGCTGAGTGAAATAAGCCAGACACAAAAGGATAGATACTGTAATATTTTACTTTTATGACCATGGTAAAGGTAAAGACAGAGGCTTATAATAACAGAATATATGAGAACTGGAAACACACAGGAGCTGGAGATGGGTGAACAGTTAGCTAATAAGGTTAAACCTAATTGTAAGGGAATAGGTAGAAGTGAAGGCAGTTCATTAGTGAGTTTACAAGTAATATTGCCATACTGAAAGTAAACATAATTGAAAGGGGTCGTATAGACCCATGTGTCTCACCAATTAACAGTATAAATATAGATAAGTTCTGGGGATGCAAGGGTAGTTCAGTTTTAGAATTCTCACTTGCCATCTGGGAGACCCAGGCTCAATTCCTGGCCCATGCACTTCCCAAACAAACAAACAAACAAACAAAACAAGCAAACAAATGAATGAAAAACCAAACAAACAAAAATTCAACAAATGTGCTACAGTAAGGGGATAGTCACATGGAAAAAGAATGAAATGTGACCCCCACCATACAGCATATAAAAAAAAATTAAAATAAATAAATAAATATATAAAAATAAGTCCTTGCATGAACTACTTCAAAGGTATGAGTCTTGCACAAAGAATGTACAATATCAGAGTATAGAGGGAAGACTGTTATTATATACTATGGGCTACGTTTAACAGGAAAACATCAACAGTACCTCAGCAACACCATGGGTAAATAATAGGAGGAGGGACAAGAGTTAAGGGGAGATTCTATTTAGTGAGGGTGTTTTTATTGGTTATTTTTCTCTTGGAAACAAAGAAATTGTCTAAAATTGAGAGTGTTGATGGACTGTTGACTTTGGACATTATACATGATGGCCAGTGGATGGAGGTGGCTGTAGGATATACTGATGGAGAAGTAGAACGGCAAAGGGCGGTGTATACCTGTGATCGAATATTGTGCTGCTACAGAAAGAAACGAAGTTGTGAGGCATACAAGGCTTTGAATGAACCTGTGGGTCATTTTGTGAGGCAATATAAGCCAGAAACAAAAGAGCAAATATTTTATGGTCTTATTTAGAAAATACTTGTAAGAAATTTGGGGCCTAGATTGTAAACTCTTATAGCAGTCACATTTTGTCCAGCGTGGTAATTGTTATTTCTACATTTTGAGAGGCTGTGCTATAGATTTATAACCTGGTATTTAGAGATAAGAATGAAGACAATCAGGTCAGGCTTAAGGTAAATCAGAATAAAGAGGTAAGGAACACTGTATTTTAAAATGTCACCTATTCTATGAGACCAAAGGAAGAAACGTTTATTTTGTGCAGAAAGTACATTTTCTGTAGCACATAATCTAACTCAGCCTGTCAGAATAGATCATTCAAACAACCCAAACACAGGGAGCCCAGAAGGAAAATGAGGGCCTGTAATCCTGTACAGCTTAATCTAATACCTGGATACATCCCAGATTATGCTAAGCAGATAATCAAAAAGTATTGGCAAGGGAGGCTGCCGTGGCTCAGCAGGCAGAGCTCCGACCTGCCGTGCTGGAGGTCTGGAGTTCGATCCCTGGTGCCTCCTGCCCATATGCAAATTAAAAAAAAAAAAAAGTATTGGCAAAGTCCCTTGAAGGATAGAAAAAAAAAATGGAACTATTAAACTTTACCGCCAGGGAAACCCCGATACCATCTCAAACCTTAGGGACTCCCAAGTCAATAGGCCAAGTCCATAATCTTCAGGCTTGCTTTTGTGAAGCTTATTTCTGTAGCAGAAAAGCTTAGTTTACCTATAGTTGTGCCTAAAAGTTGCTTCCAGAGGACGTCTTTTGTTCCTCAGATTAGGCTTCTCTCTCTCTAAGCCCAACTCTGCAAGTGAATCACTACACTCCTCCTTATGTGGGACCTGACATCCAGGGGTGAAAGGCTTCCTGGCAACTTGGGATATGACTTTCAGGGATGAATCTGTCCCTGGTCCCATGAAATCAAAATGGCATCTTGACCAAAAGGGAGAAAAGAAGTGTAACAAATAAGGTATCAGTGGCTGAGAGAGTTCAAATAGAGTCGCAAGGCTACTCTGGAGGCTACTTTTATGTTAGCCTCAGTTAGATATTGCTACCTATCATAATTTTCCAAACCCAAGTCAAAACCATTCCTGCCAACCCTAAATAACACCTAGGTCTCTATCTGAAATTCTACAAAGTTCCATGCACTATGATTACAATCTGCAGATGGGTTCCTAGGCCAGATATGTCCTGAAACAGAGAGAGGCCAGCCTCTCCAGATTATCAACTAGTTCCATCCCCATCCCCTATTATCGACAGCCCCTTCCAACATGAAAAAGTTAGAATGAGCATAGCCCAAATAATCCTAAAGAGTGTGAGAAAGATCATAGGAGATGGTGGAGTTATACAGAGAAGGTAGGGTTTAACAAATGAGTATGGTTGATGCATTTTATTTAACCATACTCTTACTGGTAGACATTTAGGATCTAGTTCTCTCTCCCTTCCTTCCTAAGAAGAATTTATCTAACACTTATTATAGTAGAATAAATGCAAATCATGAGATGCAAAAACTTTGCTAGGGTTTACCATGTCTTCTTGGACAAGTCAACTCTCTTGGCCTTATGTCTACATCCACAGAAAGTGAAGACCCAATATTCACAATCTGCTTCATTCCATGCTGGGCTCTCTCTTCTCCAACTGCTTATCATCTGATCCAATATAGCATCCAGCCAACACTAAGTGATGTGTGTTAGTTGTATCTTCCCAAACTTGATCTTAGTCTCTACAAGATAAAGACCATCATATCTTATATGTCTTTTCCTCCCTAAGTATCTAGCCAATCCTTAGAATCATTGTTATTTATTTTTAATACATATTTCAATTGTCATTAAAAGTATATTTGCCAGTGTTCTAGTTTGCTAGCTGCTGGAATGCAATATACCAGGAACAGAATGGCTTTTTAAAAGGGGAATTTAATAAGTTCCTAGTTGAAAGTTCTAAGGCCGAGAAAATGTCCAATTAAAACAAGTCTATAGAAATGTCCAATCAAAGACTTCCAGGGAAAGATACCTTGGTTCAAGAATGGCAATGAAATTCAAGGACTCTCTCGCAAGTGAGAAGGCACACGGTGAACACAGTCAGGGTTTCTCTCTCAGCTAGAAGGGCACATGGTGAACATGGCATCATCTGCAAGCTTTCTCTCCTGGCTTCCTATTTCATGAAGCTACCTGGGATGCATTTTTCTTCTTCATCTCCAGAGTTCACTGGTTGGTGAACTCTCTGCTTCATGGTGCTGCAGTATTCTTTGCTCTCTCTGAATCTCCTGGCTTTCTCTCTTGTTGTTCTCTTTTATAGGATTCCAGTAAACTAATCAAGACCCACCCAAATGGGTGGAGACATGTCTCCACCTAATCCAGTGTAACAACCACTCTTGATTGAGTCACATCCCCAGGGAGATGATCTAATTACAGTTTCAAGCATACAGTACTGAATAAGGATTAGAAGAAACAGCTGCCTTTACAAAATGGGATTAAGATTAAAACACGGCTTTTCTACGGTACATACATCCTTTCAAACTGGCATAGCCAGATTAGATTTATGTGGTTTAGAACAAAACTTGGAATAAAATTTTTGTCATCTCTCTGGAGATATGTATATATACATATTTTTTTTGCATGGGCGGGCACTGGGAAATGAATCTCTCTGGAGATATTTGAACTGCTTTAAAAGGTGTCATAGATTAGGAAATTTGTAACTTTGCACTGTTCTGTCCCTCACCCCTGTCCCAGCCCCAGGCCTTGCTTATATACAGAGAATTGCACTACTATTTACTATAAGGTACACATGCCTTGCTCAACTAAACACCAGCAATTAAACAGAATGAGATAGAATGTGGTCTCTTGACAAAGAAAGATCACCAAAACATATTAAGTATAAGAAGCAAGTTGTATCTGCCCTATAACTACATGTTGAAGAGTGCTTTGAAAACTATTGCTTTTTTCTTTCTTTGCTTTGTATACATGTTATATTATACAATTTAAAAAGTCAAAAAAGCAAGTTGTTCATTAACACTTATATGCTTATTTATGTGTTAAACACACACACACACAACAAAACTGTATTTTTATGTGTACCTATTTATATATTTACCCATATAGAAAACCTCTGGAATGGTCAACTGTGCAATAACTAGGGAAATTCTCACACCAGATCACAATAATATCATAGCAATAGTTTTTATACTTATTCATATTTATCTTGAAGAACAGGATGAGATTTGAATACTCTCTGGAACATAGTGGGTGTTCATAAATACTTGTTATTCTCCTTCTCCCTGCCAAAGGAAATAATAAGCTGTATTAGTTAGGGTTCTCTAGAGAAACAGAATCAACAGGGAACACTCACAAATATAAATTTATAAAAGTGTCTCACGTGACTGCGGGAATGCAAAGTCCAAAATCCTCAGGGCAGGCTGTGAAGCTGACGATTCTGATGGAGGGTCTGGACGAACTCCACAGGAGAGGCTCACCAGCCGAAACAGGAAGAGCCTGTCTCTTCTGAATCCTCCTTAAAAATCTTCCAGTGATCAGATTAAGCATAACTCATTGCAGAAGACACTCCCCTTTGGCTGATTTCAAATGGAATCAGCTGTGGATGTAGCAGACATGATCATGATTTAATTTTATGAAGTGTCCTCATTGCAACAGACAGGCCAGCACTTGCCCAACCAGACAAACAGGAACCACCACTTGGCCAAGTTGACACATGAACCTAACCATGACAGTCTACCCTTTGTCAACTTGGCAGCTGTACATACCACCTTAAACCATAGCTAATTTCTAAATAAAAAACAATAAAACACACATTTTTTCTTTCACCTAACAATACTCAACTGTCCTGCATATAACTGGAAACACAATAAATCTCTCCAGAATAGGATGCAAATCCTTGGATAATATTCATTCTTAAACTTAATATCTTACAACTTAAATACTATAACATGAACAAAACAGCATTACAGTCCTCATTTCTGTAACTGATCATGTGGTCGAAGTTCATATTTATCACTACCTTCTTCCACTACCCATTCCATGTTCCCTTTACCCTCAGCAAGCAGTTCACCTGGCCGTGGTTCTTTGCCTGGTGGGGTGACCGAAACCTACATTCCTGAAGTTTCAGAGCCATTGGTAGACCTGTCTGGAATGGGTTGTTGCAATTTTCCATTGATTTTAATCACAGGGCATGGTAGTACTAAAAGATGCCCTAAGGGATCTCCTATATTCCAAGAAAACTCTTCTTTATCCCCATTATGTAGTTGCAGTCCTACTTCCCCCAATAGTCAGGGTCAATCAGCCCAGACAATAATGTAATACCCTTCTTGGCTTTTGATCCAGTAGCATAAATAGCTCAAAGTGACCAGGTGGCAGTCTTAACTTCCAGTTCAATGGAATCATTGTTGTTTCTCCTGGAGGAAGCACTCTCCATTTTGGAACTAAAACCTGTAGACCAGCAGAGCTCAGGGTCACAGGGACAGAAAGCAAAAATTTTCCTAGTGGATCACTAGGGGTAATAGCAAGTGGTGCCACTCTCATTTCCACCCCTGGGTTTCTGGACCCATGGATCCTGGCTATGGGAGAAACAGCACCATACAGTGGATGCTGATTCAAAGTACATACAGCTTCCTGGAGAACATTACCCCAGCCTTTCAGGGTATTGCCACCTAGTTGGCACTGTAATTGAGTTTTCAAAAGGCCATTCCACCATTCTATCAATCCAGCTGCTTCTGGATGATGGGAAACATGGTAAGACCAGAGAATTCCATGAGCATGTGCCCATTCCCACACTTCATTTGCTGTGGTGTGTTCCTTGATCAGAAGCAATGCTGTGTGGAATACCATGATGATGGATAAGGCATTCTGTAAGCCCACAGTGGTAGTTTTGGCAGAAGCACTGTGTGCAGGGAAAGCAAACCCATATCCAGAGTATGTGTCTATTCCAGTTAGAACAAATCGCTGCCCCTTCCATGAAGGGAGTGGTCCAATGTAATCAACCTGCCACCATGTAGCTGGCTGGTCACCTCAGGGAATGGTTCCATATTGGGTGCTGAGTGTGGGTCTCTGCTGCTGGCAGATTGGGCACTCAGCAGTGGCTGTAGCCAAGTCATCCTTGGTGAGTGGAAGTCCATGTTGCTGAGCCCATGCATAATCTCCATCCCTACCACCATGACCACTTTGTTCATGAGCCCAATGGGCAATGACAGGAGTTGCTGGGGAAAGAGGCTGACTGGTATCCACAGAATGGGTCATCTTATCCACTTGATTATTACAACCTTCCTCTATGGAAGTCATCCTCTGGTGTGCATTCACATGGGACACAAATATGTTCATGTTTTTAGCCCACTCTGAAATGTCTATCCACATATTTCTTCCCCAGACCTCTTTGTCACCCGTTTTCCAATTATGGTCTTTCCAAGTCCCTGACCATCCAGCCAAACCATTAGCAACTGCTCATGAGTCAGTATACAAACACACCTCTGGCCAGTTTTCCTTCCAAGCAAAATGAACAACCAGGTGCACTGCTCGAAGTTCTGCCCACTGGGAGGATTTCCCCTCACTACTGTTTTTCAAGGACACCCCAGAAAGGGGTTGTAGTGCTGCAGCTGTCCACTTTCTCGGGTGGTACCTGCATATCACTCTGAACCATCTGTAAAACAAGCCCGAGTTTTCTCTTCCTCAGTCAATTCACTGTAAGGAACTCCCCAAGAGGTCATAGCTCTGGTCTGGGAAAGAGAACGGTAATGTGGCAGGAGAGGAGACCATGGGCATTTGGGCCCTTCTTCATGTAACTTACTTGTGCCTTCAGGACCTGCTCTGGCCCGATCTTGTATATACCATTTCCATTTTACAATAGAGTGCTGCTGCACACACCCAACCTTATGGCTTGGTGGGTCAGACAACACCCAGCTTATGATATGGTTAAGCATTCAGTCTCTACTAAGGCCCAATAGCAGTCCAAAAGCCGTTTCTCAAAAGGAGAGTAATTATCTGCAGCAGATGGTAAGGCTTTGCTCTAAAATAAGGGTCTGCATTGTTATTCTCCTATAGGGGCCTGCCAAAGGCTCCAAACAGCATCACTATTTGCCACTCACACTTCCAGCACCATTGGATCTGCTGGATCATATGGTCCAAGTGGCAGAGCAGCTTGTAGAGCAGCTTGGACCTGTCACAGAGCCTCCTCTTGTTCAGGTCCCCACTCAAAATTAGCAGCTTTTCTGGTCACTCAATAAATGGGCCAGAGTAGCACACCCAAATGAGGAATATGTTGTCGCCAAAATCCAAAGAGACCAACTAGGCATTGTGTCTCTTTTTTGGTCGTAGGAGGGGCCAGATGCAGCAACCTCTCCTTCACCTTAGAAGGGATATGTCAACATGCCCCACACCACTGGACACTTAGAAATTTCACTGAGGTGGAAGGCCCCTGTATTTTTTGTTGGATTTATCTCCCATCCTCTGTACACAAATGCCTTACCAGTAAGTCTAGAGTAGTTACTACTTCTTGCTCACTAGGTCCAATCAACATGATATCATCAATATAATGGAACAGTGTGATGTCTTGTGGGAGGAAGAAACGATCAAGTTCCCTGAGGACAAGATTATGACATAGGGCTGGAGAGTTGATATACCCCTGAGGTAGGACAGTGAAAGTATATTGCTGACCCTGCCAGCTGAAAGCAAACTGTTTCTGGTGGTCCTTACTAATAGCTATTGAGAAAAAAGCATTTGCCAGATCAATAGCTGCATAGCAGGTACCAGGGGATGTACTGATTTGCTCAAGTAATGATACCATATCTGGAATAGCAGCTGCAATTGGAGTTACCACCTGGTTGAGCTTATGATAATCCACTGTCATCTTCCGAGACCCATCTGTTTTCTACATAGGCCAAATAGAAGAATTGAATGGGGATGTGGTGGGAATCACCACCCCTGCATCCTTCAAGTCCTTAAGAGTGGCAGTAATCTCTGCAATCCCTCCAGGAATCCAGTATTGCTTCTGATTTACTATTTTGCTTGGTAGGGGCAGTTCTAGTGGCATCCACTTGGCCTTTCCCACCATAATAGCCCTCACTGCATGAGTTGGAGAGCCAATGTGGGATTCTGCCCGTTGCTCAGTATGTCTATACCAATTTTACATTCTGGAACTGTTGAAATAACACAGAATGGGTCCAGGGGCCCACTGGACACACTGTGAGATGGACCTGAGCTAAAATTCCATTGATCACCTGGCCTCCATAAGCCCCCACTCTGACTGGTGGACCAGAGTGACGTTTTGGGTCCCCTGGAATTAATGTCACTTCTGAACCAGTGCTAAGAATCCCCAAAATATCTGATCATTTCCTTTTCCCCAATGCACAGTCACCCTGGTAAAAGGCCGTCGGTCTCCTTGGGGAAGGCTTGGAGGAAGATTAACAGTATAAATTTGTGGCAGTGTAACAGGGTTCTCCCCCAAAGGGACCTGGCCTCCACTTCATTCAAGGGGCTCTGGGTCTGTAAACTGTTTCAAGTCTGGAAATTGATTAAGGGGCCGTGGCTCTCTGTTTTTGTAATTCAGGTTAGACTTTTGTTCACTTGACCTAGAACTCTTTTGTTTATACAGCTTGAACAAGAATTTAGTAGACTGCCCTTCTATTGTATTTCTAGGTACCCCATGATTTACTAGCCAATGCCACAAATCTCTGTGAGTCATATAATTTTGATGCCTGCTTTGAATTTGCTGTCTATTGTAATAGCTATGTCTACCCTGTCTTTGGCGATTAAGTGCAGTCATCTGGCTTCTGCCAACTTGGGATCCCATCATCCCCATTGTGTTTAAGGATTCCAGCTCAGTGACAGCAGTTCCTACAGTAATATCTGACCTACAGAGAAGTGCAACCACAAAGCTCTTCAGGGATGATGGTGCTAGTCTCACAAATTTATTTCTCACTGTTCTGGTAAAAGGCACATCCTCCGGACATTCCTGGGGTATAAGAGCAGGCTTTGCATGATAAATCCACTCTAACATTCCAATCTCTCTAAGCCTCTGGATCCCCTCATCTACATTATACCAGGGCAATTCTGGCATTTCAACCTCAGGTAATGTTGGCCCCCTTTTGATCCATGTTTCAACCAACCATCCAAACAAACTGTTAATACCTTTTCTAACCCCTCAAGCTATAACATTGAATGCAGAATCTCTGCTTAGTGAGCCCATATCAATAAATTCAGCCTGATCCAGCCTTATATTTCTCTCACCATTGTCCCACACCCTTAAAATCCATTGCCATACATATTCCCCTGATTTCTGTCTATATAAATTGGAAAACTCACACAGTTCTTTTGGAGTATAATGTGTACCTCCTCATGTGTTATACTTTGTACCTCACCTTTAGGGGCCTGTTGGGACTTTAGTCTAGTTACAGGTCTGGAAGAAATGAGGGTGTTGGGGGTGGGCCATGAAAAGAATTAGAAATATCTTCCAAGCCATTTGCTTCAGGGCCTTCATTTGCAGCTTCATCTGGTGAAACAGGATTAATCACCCTAGGGCTAATCCCTTCAAGAGGAGGTTGGGTGGCCAACTCTTCAAGGCAGGCTGGAGATGGAGCAGTTATGTTCTCAGGGCAAACTATTACAGGGTTATCTAGAGAAGACTCAGCATAACCTAGGGTTTCAACCTCACTCCCAACATCATTATTAATCCATATGTCACCATCCCATTTTTCAGGGTCCCACTCCTTTCAAATCAATGCCCTCACTTTAATGGTAGACATATCAAATCATTGAGATTTCAGTTTACGTTGTAAAGTTGCTACTCTAACAATAAGATTCTGAGTCTGATTTTAAGAGATTTCAAGTCTACGGCTACAGGAAATGAGATTTTCCTTCAGGATACTCATAGAAACATCTACATCTGTCAGACGGTGCTTAAGCTTCTTGTTTGAAGCCTTAAGCCCATCCTTTTCACTCCTTAATGTAGCCAGTGCATCTAACAGCAACCAACCAACATCTCTATACCTCTTATTTCCACAAAACTCTGTAAAGGTGTCAAAAATATTTCCCCCCAGAGCCTGGCTTCGTACAAGCGAAGCATTAGGAGAATCAAACGGTGATATTTTGACTATCTCTTTTGCCAACTCACTCCATGGATTGGGAGTGTCATTCTGATTATGGGAATCAGAGTCCTTAGTGCCTTTGAGTCCAGTCAGAGTAGAAAACCATTCATAAAAACCCATTTTTAAGATTCTGTTTCTTAAGAACCACTCTTGGCACCAAGTTGTATTAGTTAGGGTTCTTTAGAGAAACCGAATCAACAGGATATATTCATAAATATAAAATTTATAAAAGTGTCTCACATAACCATGGGAGCATAGAGTCCAAAATCTATAGGGCAGGCTGTGAAGCTGACGATTCCAATGGAGGGTCTGAACGAACTTCACAGGAGAGGTTTACTGGACTAAGCAGGAAGAGAGCCTGTCTCTTCTGAATCCTCCTTAAAAGGCTTCCAGTGATCAGATTAAGCATTACTCATTGCAGAATACACTCCCCTTTGGCTGATTACAAATGGAATCAGCTGTGGACGTAGCTGACATGATCATGATTTAATTCTATGAAATGTCCTCATCGCAACAGACAGGCCAGCACTTGCCCAACCAGACAAACAGGAACCACCACCTGGCCAAGAAGACACATGAACCTAACCATGACATAAGCCTTATAAATTCAAAACGTAGGGCAGAATGATATTTTCTTTCTAGCTGGAATAAGTAATAATCTGATGCATATTTCAAATGTGTGAAGATTTGTGTTTTGTGATTAAAATGCTTTTTTTTAAATGACTTACCTATGTTCTTCTTGGTGTTATGCATTTCCCCTTCAAGGGTACTTAAACTGCAACCAGTACCATGAGTGGGGAGGTCTCCCCCAGTAAAAAAGTTGTCATCACATAAAAACCCCAGAAATGAGTATCAAAAACATCTCTCTCAGAAACAAGAAAAGCAAATGTTCTATGGTCTCATTTAGAAAAAACGTATAAGAAAACAGAGGCCTAGATTGTAAGCTCTTATAGCAGCCACATTTAGTCTGGAGCAGTAATTGTTATTTCTGTATTTTGAGAGGCTGTGCTATATATTTATAACCTGGTATTTACAGATAAGAATGAAGCCAATAAGGTTGGGATTAAGGTAGTTCACAATACAGGATAATGAAGACATTGTATTTTAGAACCTCATCTACTCTTTGAGACCAAAGGCAGAAAGGCTTATTTTGTCCAGAACCTAAATTTTCTGTAGTACATAATCTAACTCAACCTGTCTAGATAGATCATTTAAACAATTCAAACATGTGGAGCCCAGAATAAGAATGAGGACCTTTAATCCCGTATAATTTAATGTAATGCCTGGATACATCCCAGAGTATACTAAGCAGATGATCAAAAAGTATTGGCAAAGTCCCTTGAGGGATGGGTAAAAAATATGGAACTATTAAACTTCACCACCAGGGAAACCCCTGACACTGTCAAACATTAGGGACACCTAAATCAATAGGCCAAGCCGTTGATCTTGAGGCTTGCTCTTGTGACGCTTATGTATGTATCAGAGAAGCTTAGCCTACCTATAGCTAAGCCTAAGAGTTATTTCCAGAGTATCTCTTCTGTTGCTCAGATGTAACCTCTCTCACTCTCAGCTTAACTCTGCAAGTGAAATCATTGCCCTCCCTACTACGTGGGACATGACATCTAGGGGTGAAAGTCTCCCTAGAGGCATGAGAGATGACTCCCAGGGATGAGTCTGGCCCTGGCAGCGTGGGATCGATGATGTCTTCCTGACAAAAAGGGGGAAAAGAAGTGTAACAACTAAGGTATCAGTGTCTGAGAGAGTACAAATAGAGTCAAGAGGTTACTCTGGAGGTCACTCTTATGCAGGCTTCAGTTAGACATTGCTACCCATCATCATCATAACTTACCAAACTCCTACCAAAACCATTCCAGCCAATACTAAAGAACACCTAGGGCAATATATAAGATTCTACAAGATTCCATACAATAGGGTAACTCTCCAGAAACCTACAACCTCTAGATGGGTCCCCGGACCAGATAAATCCTGACAGCCCCTCCAAACATAAAAAAAGTGAATGGACACAGTCCAAATACCCCTAAAGAGTGAGAGAAAGGTGATGGTGGAGTTATACAGAGAAGGTAGGGTTTAACAAATGAATATTACTGCTGAATCATTATATTGGCCTTTCTTTTAATCTCCAGTGTCTTAGAGCAGCTAGAAGGAAAAACCCAAAATTGGTCATTGTAACCCATACCAAACTCTGAAATCTGTCCTACAACTAATTGTTGTGCTGTGCTTTGAAAAATTTATTGCTTTTTTATATATATGTTATTTTTCACAAAAATTTTTTAAAAAGGTCAATTATGATGATAAAAATATTTATTCCTTCTAGCCTCCAGTGTTCTGGAGCAGCTAGACAGAAATATCTGAGATGATGGTATGGTAGCCTATGACAAATGATGGGATCTGTCCTGTAACTACTTGTTGAAGAGAGCTTTGAAAGTTATTGCTGTTTTCTTTCTTTGCTTTGTATATATGTTATTTATACAATTTTTAAAAAAAAGATTCTACAAAGGTTCCATGCACTAGGGTAACTTTCCAGAGACCTATAACTTCCAGATGGGTCCCTGGACCAGATAAGTCCTGAAATGCAGCAGGGCCAGCCTCTCCAGCATATCAACTGGTTCCATCCCCCCATCCCATATTACTGACAGTTTCTTCCAATATGAAAAAGCTAGAATGGGAATAGACGAAATACCCCTAAAGAGTGCGAGAAAGAAAAGGTGATGGTGGAGTTATACAGAGAAGGTAGGGTTTAACAGATGAGTATGATTGCTGAATCATTATATTGATATTTCTGTTAAACTCCAGTATCTTAGAACAGCTGAAGTAAAAACCTAAAATTGTGGAACTGTAACCCACACTAAACTGAAATCTGTTCTACAACTAATTGTTGTGATGTGTTTTGAAATTTATTTCTTTTTTGTATATATGTTATTTTTCACAAAAAAGAAAAATATTTATTTCTTCTAGCCTCCAGTGTTTTGGAGCAGCTAGAAGGAAAAATCTGGAATAGTGATATGTAACCCATAACAAACTCTGAAATCTGTTCTGTATGTACTTGTTAAATTGTACTTTGAAAATCATTGCTTTTTCTTTCTTTTCTTTGTATATATGTTATATTTAACAGTAAAATACATTTTTTACTCCCTCTCCTTGCTGTACAGTATCAAAATCTTTTCAAGTTATAGATGCAATTTTTCCACACCTTCACAATTTTTTAATTTTTTATTTCATTTTAGTAAATATTTATTGAATGCTTAATGTGTTCTAAATAATGCACAACACAAAGAAGAATCAAAATTATGACTTAAAGAGAATTTAAAGCCTAGTAAGTTTTTCAGTATTTCATTATTTCATGAAAGAAAGTATCACAAACAATTTTGTTATGAAACCATTATGTTTATCAACATTCATATTTGGGAGGGCTTGGACTAAACTTGTCAGGGTTTGTAAAGAATTGAGGCAGAAGCTCTTCATAAATCTTATATTTCACTTGGAATTAATCATGCTTTCAGAATATGAAATGCCTATTCAACACAGCCCTCATTTCCTAAACTTCTGCTTTAGCAAGGGAAGACACTAGGGAGATAACATGTTCCAAACACAGCTTCTCTTTCCTCTTTAAATCTGGGGTGGGCCTTTGCAGTGAAACCTAACTCTCCTTTCTTTGGCTTTGTTTGCTTTCCTTTCCAAGTACTTTTTGCTGGAAGGCAGGACTAGGAAAAGAGACCACCAGTTACGTCAGACCTAGCAAGACACAGGATGTTTACACAAAGTAAAACCATTTGCTAGAATTTGTTTTGACCCTTCCGTTTCTAAAATAAAGTTGTTGTTAGCGTTGAAGATGTTGTCATCAGGATTCTCTTGCACAAAGAGAAAGATATAAAAATATCTCCCAGACACGTGAATTTCCTCCTCTTTCCACCTCCCCCGCCCCCTGATAAGAACTCCGAAAAAGGATCCCAAGCTGATCGGAAGCATTAGGCCGGCAGTTTGAATCTCAGTGATCAAGAAAGAGATGTGGGTAATAACCAGCTAATGGTGAGGAAAAAAAAAAGAACCCAAAGAGTTATGAGAGCTGTTCATTTCATCTTGAGCATTTAGGCTGGACTGGTTTGTTTGGAAAGGCACAACTCTTTCTGAAAGCAGGAGGACCTAGCCTGGGAGCTGAAAGGTTTTCCTCTCCATCCTTTGTCCTGCCCTTTGAGAGCTGGCAGGAAGGGAAGCTGCTTGATTGTTATTTGTTTAATAGGAATGGATCTTGGTTGAAGTCTTTCCAGGAACACCCACAAGTGTAGAAATCTTCTCAGGGTCATCACTGCCTTTTGGACTAAAATTTGTGCTGCGTTTCTGCCAGTAGTATACTTCATCATTGAGGTAAGTTGCTTCTTTATATTTCTTTTTTTCAAATGTCGCACTGCGTAAAAAGTTGTTCTTGATTCTTTTTTTGGTATGCGCTTTAACAATGAATGTGGTGTCCCTTAAACTTTAATGTATTGACTCACTTAGAGATCTTGCTGAAAAGCAGGCTCTGCAGAATTCAGTACGTCTAGAGGTAGGGTTGAGATTTTGCATTTCTAAAAGGCTCCCAGGTGACTTCAGTGCTTGAGTAACAATGGATTAAATGCTTTATGTTTTATGGGATTTTTCTGTTTTTGTTGTTGTGTTTTGTTTTTGGAAAGGATTGGGAGATGAAAGTGGAATAATTGGCTGGGCATATGACCTAAGTAGAGCACCTGAGAAAATCAGAAATATTCCTGCCATGGTTGTACCTACTCTGAGGGACTGTCTCAGAGTTTTAGGGTTTCTGTTGAACTGTTTTTAGATGCAATAAGCCAGGTTGCCCCAAATGAGTGAAGGTGGATTTTGAGCTGTCAATTAGATTGCATAAGCTATTTTGAGTAGAGCCAGAAATCTTGTTGTAGTTTTTGTAATTCTAGGATTAAGTGTCCAACTCATGCCTCAGTGGTCAACTTTGAACATTTCAGCTTCAGTTGAAAATTACATATGCTAGGAAAAGAACTGGTTTCTTCCTCTTTGAGCAGCTGGGAGAGCGGCAGGTAAAGCCAATTCTCCATTATTTGGAAGCTAATTATTCATTTTCTTGATTATCAGGCTCCTTTCTTTTTCTCTCAAATTCCCCATTGCTTCATTAAATACCTGATTCACTAAATATGTGGATTCACAGGGAAATGAAAGGATTAACAATAGTAGCTGATATTTATTGTGGCAGGCTTTTTATAAGCACTTTGAACGCAAGATCTGCTGCTAACCAGTGCTGCTGCCCTGTGCTGTAAGTCTCTTACATTTTGAGGAAACTGAGGCTTAGAGGTCAGTTCCTCCCTAAGGTCATGCATGAGTAAGTGATGGAGGAAAGATTCAAACCTAAGTCTTTGACTCCGCCACCCCAACTAGCTAACCATTGCTAGTTAGTAGAGTGGAAAGGGTTTGAATTGAATGACCAAAGTAATTTTGAGCTAAAAAGAAAGGTAAATTTTATAAAATAAAAACAGAAGCAGAAAATGCATATGGAGAATTATGTGCATTATTTATGTACAGCAGCCTTCTTTTCTGTTTGTGGGGACAAGTGATACTTGCACCTGAGTGAGGGCTGATGATGGGCTTGTCTGTTCCTCAGATTGCATGGGCCACTGTGAGCAGAGCCAGGTATCTTATTATAATTTTTAGGATGTTCAAGATTAACTGATCATATCATTGCCTCAGATGGAATGACTAAGCTCACTTTGAAAGTTTCAATTTCAATCAAAAGTTATATATGCTGGAAAAATAACTGGTGTCTTCCTGACACAATTTGGAATTGAAGATTGTAAAGCATATGGGCCATAGTACATTGTTGAAAACCAGTTTCAGTAAGGAATATAGTTAATATATTTTGTCTTGCTTTGTTGAGAGGCCTCAGTGTTCCTCTTTAAACTGAGTCCACTCTCTGGCGTAAATGATACATCATTTATCTGAAATTTTAACCCAAAAGACGCAAGCCAAGAGGGAAATAAATATGTATAGAGTGTACCTATTCTGTCTCTAGCTAAGGGGAGAAAATAGCAATGGCAGAGAAAAGGGAAGTGGTGGCCAGAAAGGGAAAGGGTGAAACAGTAGTCACAGCTTCACACAATGAAAAAAAGAAACCTAGCCTGACAATGGATTTTTTTTTCCCCATACATGTAAGGGAGTTCTTCTAGAATACTATCCAATATCTTCCTCAGTTGAAGAAATATGCTTAACACAGCATACACAAATTGTAAATGTTTTAATGTTTATGCTGAAACTATTTTTCATTAGCTCAGGGGCTATGCTATGATATCAAAGGGGCATAAGCCAGAAAAGACTTGGTGAGACCTGATATAACCCCTGCAAACCATCCCAGACAGATGGAAGTCTTTTCTATTTTAAAATAAACTTCAAATAGCATACCTTCTATTGTGAAGTATCCCTGAAAAATTAACCTGTATGTCAGGGGCCACCAAAATTGAAGTTAAATACACTCCATACCACAGTAAATGGCTGGTAGGACAGTGAGTGTACTGGGCTGAATATTGGTCTAAGTAGCCCAGGTTTTGTTGTTGTTTATTGAGATATCTTCATGTACCACACAGTCCATCCAAAATATACAATCAGTCGTATTAATCACCATGATCATTTATTGAACATTTGCATCACTCCAGAAAAAGAAATAAGAAAAAAAGAAAAACTCCTCCATCCCATATCTCTTACTCTTCCCTCCATAGACCACTAGTATTGCAATCTACCCATTATTTATTTACTTATTTTTTCCTTACTTTTTTCCTCATCTGTCCACACCCGGGATAAAAGGAGCATCAGCCACAAGGTTTTCACAATCACGTGGTCACACTGTAAAAGCATTATAGTAATACAGTCATCTTCAAGAATCAAGGCTAATGGAATACAATTCAACAGTTTCAGGTATTTCCTTCTAGCTATTCTATTACACTAGAAACTAAAAGGGATATAGTTCTAGTTTGCTAGCTACTGGAATGTGATATACCAGAACAGAACAATGTTTAAAAAGGGGAATTTATTAAGTTGCTAATTTACAGTCCTAAACCCACAAAAATGTCCAAATTAAAGGAAGGCTATAAAAATATCTAATCTAAGCTATCAGGGAAAGATACCTTGGTTCAAGAAGGCCAGTGACATTCAGAGTTTCTCTCTCAACTGGAAAGACACATAGTGAACATGGCAATGTCTGCTAGCTTTCGCTCCAGGTTGCTTGTTTCATGAAGCTCCCCAGGGATGTTTTCCTTCTTCAGTTCCAAAGATCTCTGGCCGAGTGGGTCATCATGGTTCTCGTGGCTCTGAAGCATTCTCCAAAATGTTTCCTCTTTTAAAGGATTCTAGTAAATTAATCAAGACCCACCTAGGATGGGTGGAGTCATATCTCCCTCTAATTAAAGGTTAATACCCACAATTGGGTATGTCACATTGCCGTGGAGATAATCTAATGAAGTTTCCAGCCCACCATGCTGAATAGAGATTAAAAGAAACATTGCCTCCCCAAGATGGATCAGGATTAAAACATGGCTTTTCTAGGGTATATAATCCTTTCAAACCAGCACAGATATCTATAAGAGTACATGAGAATAACCTCCAGAATAACGTCTCAACTTTACTTGAAATCTCTCAGCCACTGAAACATTTTTTTGTCTCTTTTCTCTTTTCTCCCTTTTGGTCAAGAAGGCTTTCTCAGTCCCATGATGCTGGGTCTCAACTCATCCCTGGGATTTCTGTCCCATGTTGCCAGGGAGATTTATTCCCCTGAGAATAATGTCCCACATGGGGAAGTAGCCCAAGTTTTAACTAAACCTTTTGGGAGGAGAAATTGTGACGCTATAGATTGTGTTCATACCATCACCTGCCAGCCCTCTGGCCTCATGCTGTCTGTTGGGGCCAACTTCCCTCTCTTTTTAACCTCAGAGCAACCTGATTCCAGCTTGATATTTCCTGCTACCTAGACTATAGAAAATAGAGTTCTCTTAAGTCATGGCAAGACTCCAAATCCTATCTTTTCTAAAAAGATTTCATTGGCACACAGCCATGTCCATTTATTTGAGTATTAATGCTTTGCATTGGTGTGGAATATTTGTTACAATTGATGATAGCACATTTTTACAATTGTGCTATTAAATTATAATCCATGTTTTACCTTAGGGTTCACTGTGTAGTGTAGTTTTGTGGGTTTTATTTTATTTTGTTACCACATATACCGTCTAACATATCTCCTTTTAATCATGTTCACATCTGTATTTCAGCGCTGTTAACTACATTATCAATGTTGTGTTACCATCACCACCATCCATTACCAAAACATTCCCATTGTTCCAAATACGAACTCTGTACATTTTAAGCTTTAAGTTCCCATTCCCTACCTTCCATCCCCCATCTCCTACCAACCTATATCCTTGATTCTGACTGTATGAGTTTACTTACTCTGTTTCAAATCAATGAAATCATACAATTTTTGTCCTTTTGTGTCTTGCTTATTTCACTCAACATGATGTCTTCAAGGTTTCATCCATGTTGTTACATGTATCTTTTCTACATTTCTTTTTATAATGGAATGATATTCTGTTGAATGAATATGCATTTTGCTTATCCATTTATTGGTTGATGGATACTTGAGTTTCCATCTTTTGGCAATTGTGAATGATGCCACTATGAACATTGGTGTGCAAATGTCTGTTTGCATCCCTACTTTCAATTCTTTTGGATATTTACCTCAGGGATTACCAGGTCACATCGTCATTCTATACTTACCTTTCTGAGTGGCTGCTAAACTGTCTTCAACAGTGGCTACACCATTTTATATTGCCTCCAGCAATGAATGAATGTTCCTATTTCACTGCATTCTCTCCAATACTTATTTTCCATTTTTTAAAAAATAGCAGCCATGCAAATGAGTGTGAAATGATATATCATTGTTTTTTTAAAACATTTTTATTGACACATCATACAGCACTTCTGAGGTGTATAATCAGTGACTCAGTATAATCAACAGAGTTGTCCATTTGTCACCACAATCAAGTTTAAAACATTTTCCTTGCTCCACTTAACACTGACCTGGTACCTTTGTTAAAACTGATGGAAGAAATTTCAAGTGTTGTTAGTCAAATGTGGTGAGTGGCTCCCTTTTTAGAAAACACAAGTCTATGAACTACCACAGTTCTAGGCCCCACATGCCATACACTTATCTATGGACATCTGATTTATTGTAGGTAGTTGTTAGGTTGATAGCATCAGATTTACTTCACTTTCACATTCTTCTGGTGATGATGGTGATAGAAAGTCCCTTCCAATAGCACTTAAGAAGATGCTTTAGAGAAAAAAGATAAATTTTCCCACTTCTTCCATCTTTCCAGAGGGATATCTTGAAACATTTGTGGCAAGATACCTCTGTATTTTCTACCATGATCCCCAGAACACACTTTGTATCTCACAGAGAATACAGAGTCACATAACCACTTATGAACTACCACTGAAGAACACTGTCAACTTAAAATGACTCCCAGTAAAGTTGACAAGGACTTGTTTAGTTTAGTTTAAGTTTTATTTCGTTTCTATAGGGTCATCTGGTTGTTATTGGATTTTTGATTGTTTGGTTGCTTGGTTGTTGTTTTTCTTTTTAAATAAAATTGCATCAAACTAAAAAAAATTGATGGAAGATTAAAATATTCAGCAGAATTGGAATTAAATCTTCTTGTAATGTTTGGTAGAATTTCCCTGTGAAGCCATTTATCTGGTCTTGGGCCTTTCTTTTTTGGGAAGTTTTTGATTACCTATTCAGTCTTTTTATCAGTGATTGGTTTGTTGAGATCTTGTTTTGTCTTAAGCCAATGTAGGTAGTTGGTGTGTGTGTGCTGGTTTGAAACTGTTGTGTACTTCCGGAAAAGCCATGTTCTTTAATCCTGATTTAATATTGTAGGTTGGGATCTTTTTGATTAGGTTGTTTCCTAGAGCTGTGACCCACACTATTGTGGGTTGACCTTTTGATTAGATGATTTTCATGGAGATGCGTGTCTACCTATTCAAAGTGACGTCACTTACTGGAGTCCTTTAAGAGAGAACCATTTCAAAAAAAGCAACAGAGCCAACAGAACTGACAGCACCAACAGGACATGTTTAGAGATGCAGAAAGTAAATGCCCCCAGGGAAACTGTTTGAAACCAGAAGCCAACGATCCCAGCAGATGCCAGCCATGTGCCTTCCCAACTGACAGAGATGTTCTGGACCCATTCCCCTTTCTTGAGTCAAGGTATCTTTCTCTGGATGCCTTAGTTTGGAGATGGCCAAGATGGCGGCTTACCAAGGTGTGGGATTTAGTTTGTCCTCCAGAACAACTACGAAATAACCAGAAAAAGTACAGAACAACTCCTGGGGCCACGTCAGTAACTGGACACACAGCGTACCCCAGTCTGGACTAGCTGAACCAGCTACGAGCCCCCCCCAGAACCGTGAGTTCCCCAAACCCCCGGTGGCTGGCGCCCCTCCCCCACAGGCTGCTTCCCAGAGGGAAAAGAAAAGGGACTTTACCAGCAGCAGGGGCTGAGCACAACTAAGCTTCAAGTGTGGAATTAATTCACAAATTCTTACTACTAAAAATAGGCCCCCAGCTCAGGTGAACCTGGTCAGAGCAGAGGTCGCTGATTTTTACCCTGGTGTCAAGGGGGCAGGGCTGATGGAAAAAGAAACAAAGAAGAAACAGAGGTTTTTGTGGCTGTGTTTCTACAAAGCCTTGACTGCCTTTGGATACAGCGGCAGGACTTCTCAGGCTGCAACTGCCCCAGGTATAGGCAAAAACAAGATTGTTTGAGACCTTGTCTGGAGCTTGAGCCTTCCCCAGGGGAGAGGTGAGGCCCAACTCAGGTAGAATCCCTCCCTCAAGGAATTCAGACCCCAGGGCTTGGATATTTGAAGCCATTAAAACCAGCCTACAACCTCTCCTCTGTCTCCACCACACCCCCACCAGGGAGAGTCTGCCAAAGTTAAAGGTACCACATCATCTTACACTGGTGGAACCTGCAGGCAGACAAGCACCATATACTCGGCAGGATAAGAAAAACAGAGCCCAGAAACTTCACAGGAAAATCTTTCACCCTGCTGGGTCTTACCCTCAGGGAAAACTGACGCAGGTGACTCTTTCCTCCTGACAGGAGGCCAGTGTGGTCTGGGAAAATCCGGCTAGGGTCTATAATACCTAAGTAGATCCTCCCAAGGGAGGGGGGAAAAAGGCACCATACAGGCAGGGCAAGAAACAAGACAACAAAAACTGAAAAATTCTCCTCTGTTAAACAAAACCTAAGCTAGAGGTCCAGATAAAGCTGAACTGAATGTCAAAGAACAGACAGACAACAAATTCATCCAGCAAGAAAACCCTAGGTAAAAGAAGTAAAAACAATCTCCAAAATAAACTAATTAAGGTAATTAAATGCCTAGATGCCAGCAAAAAATAACAAATTATACTAGGAAAATTGAAGCTATGGCCCAGTCAAAGGAACAAACCAACAATTCAAATGAGATATAGGAGTTGAAACAATTAATTCAGAATATATGAACAGACATGGAAAACCTCATCAAAAATCAAATCAATGAATTGAGGGAGGATATAAAGAAGGCAAGAAATGAACAAAAAGAAGAAATCAAAAGTCTGAAAAAACAAATTACAGAACTTATGGAAATGAAAGGCACAGCAGAAGAGATGAAAAAAACAATGGAAACCTACAATGTTAGATTTCGAAAGGCAGAAGACAGGATTAGTGAACTGGAGGATGTAACATCGGAAATCCAACAAGCAAGAGAAAATATATGGATGCCTTAGTTTGGATTTTTTAAGGCCTTAGAACTGTAAACTTCTAACATAATTAATTCCTTTTTAAAAAGCCATTCCATTTATGGCATATTGCATTCCAGCAGCTTTAGCAAACCAAAACAAATTTTGTTACCAGAGAAGTGGGTTGCTGTGGTTTACAAATACGAAACATGTTGGGGTGACTTTTAAAATGGATAAGGGGAAGATTCTAGAAGAGTTTTGGGGCTCTTGATAGAGAAGGCCTAGAGTGCTCAGAAGAGACTGTTGTTAGAAATGTGGACTTTAAAGATACCTCTGACGAGGCTTTAGACAAGTGAGAAATGTATCATTGCAAAATGGAAAGAAGGTGACCCTTGTTTTAAAATGGCAGATATATGACCAAATTGAGTACTAATGTTGGATGGAAGTTAGATTTTAAAAGTGGCAAGCCAGGGTACTTAGCTGAAGACATTTCTGAACTAAATGTGGAAAATGAAGCCTGATTGCTCCTTGCAGCTTATAGTAAAATGTGAGAAGAAAGAGACAAGTTGAGAACAGAATTCTTGGGTACAAAGAAACCAGAAATTGATGGTCTGGAAATTTCTGGGCTTCCAGAAAGTGAGACCCCAGTGAATAAGGACCTGTTCTAGTTTGCAAGCTGCTGGAATGTGATATACCAGAAACGGAAGGGCTTTATAAAGGGGAATTTATTTAATTGCAAGTTTACAGTTCTAAGGCCATGAAAATGTCCAAATTAAAGCAAACTGTCCAATCTAAGTCATCCAGTGAAAGATACCTTGGTTCATGAAGGCCAATGATGTTCAGAGTTTCTCTATCAACTGGAAAGGCACATGGTGAGCATGGCGACATCTGCTAGCTTTCTCTTGCAGCTTCTTGTTTCATGAAGCTCACCCAGGAGCATTTCCCTTCTTCATATCCAAAGGTCTCTGGCTACATGGGCTCTGGTCGCTCTGGTGGCTATAAAGCAATTTCCAAAATGGTTCCCTCTTAAGGGGCGCCAGTAAGTAACCCCAATTAGAATGGGTGGAGACACATCTCCATGGAAACCATCTAATCAAAAGTTACCACCTACGATTGGGTGGGTCGCATTTCCATGGAAACAATAAAAAAGCTCCCACCCAGTGACATTTTTAATAAAATTTTTATTGAGAAATCTTCACACACATACTTTCTATTCATGGTGCACAATCAATGGCTCACAATATCAACACATAGTTATATATTCATCAACATGACCATTTTTTAGAACATTTTGTTTTCTACTTTTATTGATACAACAATGTACAAGCAGATACATTCTTGACATACAAATATTTCATACATGGTGTACAATCCATGGCTCACAATATCATCATATAGTTGTATATTTATTACCATTATCATTTTTAAAGAACATTTGCATCACTCCAGAAAAAGAAATAAAATTAAAAAGAAAAAAAATACATTCCATACACCTTACCCCTCCATCTTATTGACCACTAGTGTTTCCATCTACCAAATTTATTTTACCCTTTGTCCCTCTATTATTTATTTATTTAGTTTTATCCATATTTTTTACTCATCTGTCCATACCCTGGATATAAGGAGCATCAGACACAAGATTCTCAGAATCATACAGTCACATTGTAAATGTTATATCTTTATACAATCATTTTCAAGAATCTAGACTACTGGAACACAGCTCAGCAGTTTCAGGTACTTCCCTCTAGCCACTCCAATACACCATAAACGAAAAAGGGATATTTAAATAATGCATAAGAATAACCTCCAGGATAACCTCTCAACTCTGAAATCTCTCAGCCACTGAAATTTTATTTTGTCTCATTTCTCTCTTCCCTCTTTTGGTCAAGAAGGCTTTCTCAATCTCTCTGTGCCAGGTCCTGGCTTATACCAAGCTGTCTGTCCCATGTTGCCAGGGAGATTTACAGCCCTGGGAGTCATGTCCCACATAGAAGGGAAGGCAGTGAGTTCACATGCTCAGTTGGTTTAGAAAGAGGGGCCACATCTGAGCAACAAAAGTGACTCTCTGGGGGTTACTCTTAAGCCTAATTTTAAGTAGGCTTAGCCTATCTTTTGCAGGAATAAGTTTCATAGCGTGAACCCCAAGACTGAGGGCTTGACCTATGGATTTGGTTGTGCCCACTGCTTCGAGAGTGTTAGAAATTCTCCAAATGAGGAAGATGAATATTTCCTCCTTTCTCCCCATTCCCCCAAGGGGTCTTTGTGAATACTTTATATTCACTGCCCAAATCACTCTGGGATTTATAGGGGCATCACACTAACCTGGATAAACCAACAAAATCTCACTCCCTAGTCAAGATTCCATGTACTTATGGTGTTCAACTAAACTGACCATAAAAGTTAAATTGGGAAATGCACCACCCAAAATATAAATTTTACACCAAATAAACCTCTCTCCCTTAGCCCACCCAGAAGTTGAAGTTTTAAAATATGGACGATATCATCCTTTACCCTCTCTTCTAGTATACCTTAGTCCTATCCAGATCAGCTTCATTCATATCTCTAGTTGAAGTCTGATCCCTTTTTCAACTTTTTAAACAGTTCCTGTATGGGGTAGTACTCACTTTCATAGCTTCAGAGCTGTAACTCTGAGTCTCAGGTTTCACATAAGAACCCAAAGTTTCTGGGAAAGACCGTGTTATATACAAACAGCTACGTATGTCAGAATTTAGAATTAAAAGTTACACCTCCTGAATATATGTGACTGCTGTAAGAGCTTTCAATTTATGACCTTTATAGTAAGCCCCAACCTGATAACCCATACTCTTGACTTTAGTTCACTGAATTTTTATATTATAGTTAGTTCATATGATTAAGGCATGATAATATTTGCCTTTTTTCACCTGACATTTCATTCAACATATAGCTCTTAAGTTTCATCTACCTAGTTGCATGCCTTACAACTTCACTCCTTGTGGCCACTCAGTAGTCCACATACATATAGAGTATGTATACACCATAGTTCCCCTTTCCATTCGTCAATCATTGTACCCTTAGACCACCTCCATTCATTATGGATCAGGAATACTGTGTCCAGAAACCAGTGGGCAAATGTCCATTCATGTCTCCACAGTCCGCTTCTCCAGATATATACTGAGCAATGCCACCCAGTGATATTGAATGAGGATGAAAGAACTTGGCTTTTCTGGGGTACACCACAGATTTTAACCAGCACAGGACACATGTGAGGATTTAACCAAATATAGAAGCAGGCAGCCATTACAGGACAAGCAAGGATTGGAGGTGGAGTTATCCATAAAGGATTTGTGAACAGTCCTGTTATCTGAGGGTTAAGATCCCTACATACTACATAGAAAATCAATGAGAGTGTTGCAGGATTTGTATAAATGGAACCACTGCCAGTCTGGACTAAAATGGACAGAAAAGGGACAAACTGAAGGAAAAATTACTTCAGTGGCAGAACCATGGAAGCTAAGGTATGGAACCAGGAAATCTTGGGACAGGAGGGTAGACTTATCCATATAGGTGGAGAGGTTGAATTTCCACCAGAAGCAGTGGTCAGGCCTTTTGCTTTGTTGCTGAGGAAGAGTTTTGCTGCCCCAGGCCTCAGAGAGGGTGAAGCACATAAACTGGGGATTGGAGGAGATCTGGCTGCCATCCTATTGCTCTGGAGGGGTTGAGTGTGTGCACTGGAGGTGGCCGAGATCCCAGATGCTGCCCTGATGTTTGGAGAGGGTGGAACTGAGAAAAAGGTGTCCTCTCAACTATCCCCATGTTGCATCCCTCACCCAGTATTTTCAGAGAGCAAGGCTGCTGAGTAGGCCCTTGGAAGGGTGGGACTGCCAATTTCTAAAGCCTCAAGGTTAAATGACTCTCAGAATCTGAAATCTAATAGAGTTTGACCTGAAGGTTCTCAGAACTGTTTGGGTCCAGTGAACCCTATGTTCCTTCCAATTTCTCCCTATGGAAATGGGAATATTTGTCCTACAACTGTTCCTCCTTTATATAGTGGCAGCAGTTAACTTATTCTGAGTTTCACAGGTCCAGAGCCAGAGGAAAGTTTTTTGTCTTGCGGCAGAACATGCCTGTAACTGACTTTGATGAGGTTTTGTACTGTTTCTGACTTTGTCCTGTTTGTATTGTCACAAATGGTTTAAGGCTTTTGTGATAATGTGATGGAATGAGTATATTTTGTATATGGAAAGAACATATCTTTTGGGGGTCCAGAGAGTGGAATGTGCCAGTTTGAAACTGTTGTGTACCCCAGAAAAGCTGGTTTCCTTGGAGATGTGTCTCCACCCATTCAAGGTGGGGTCACTTACCAGAGTCCTTTAAGAGAGAATCATTTCATAAAAAGCAACAAAGCCAACAGAGCTGACAATACCAACAGGACATGTTTAGAGATGCAGAAAGTAAATGCCCCCAGGGAAGCGATTTGAAACCAGAAGCCAATGATCCCAGCAGATGCCAGACACATACCTTCCCAATTGACAGGTGTTCTGGACCATTTGTCTTTCTTGAGTCAAGGTATCTTTCTCTGGATCCTTAGTTTGGATTTATAAGGCCTTAGAACTATAAACTTCTAACATAATAAATTCCTTTTTTAAAAGCCATTCCATTTCTGGTATATTGCATTCCAGCAGCTTTAGCAAACCCAAACAATGTATTTCTAAGAAATTGTCCATTTTATCTAGGTTATCTAATTTGTTGGCATACAGTTTTTCATAGGATCCTCTTATAGTCCTATTTATTTCAGTGGAGTCAGTAGTAATGCCCCCCTTTTCATTTCTGATTTTCGTTATTTTTAGTCTCTCTCTCTCTTTTTTTTTTTTTTGTCAATCCAGCTAATGGCTTGTCAATTTTATTGACCTTTTCACAGAACCAACTTTTGGTTTTATTGATTCTCCTTATTGTTTGCTTTCTATTTCATTTATCTCAGCTCTAATCTTTGTTATTTACTTTCTTCTGCTCACTTTGGGTTTAGTTTGTTCTTCGTTTCCTAGCTCTTCCAGTTTTGAGGTCAGATATCTGACTTACAGTCCTTCTTCTTTTTTAGGACAAGCATTTAGAGTTATAAATTTCTCTCTTGACACTGCCTTTGCTGCATCCCATAAATTTTGTTAAGTTTTATATTCATTTTTATTCACTTCAAGATATTTCCTTATTTTGCTTGTGATTTCCTCTTTAACCCAGTCTATGTTGTTTAATTTCCATGTATTTGAGCATTTTCCATTTCCCGTTTTTGATTACTAGCTTCATCCATGGAGTCAGAGACCATATATTGTATGATTTCAATATTTTAAAATGTATTGAGACTCCTTTTGTGACTTAAAATATGGTTTATCTTGAGAATGATCTATATGCACTGAGAAGAATGTGTATTCTGTTCTCGTTGGGTGAAGTATTCTATATACGTCTATTAGATCTAGTTGGTTTGGAGTGTCATGCGAGTTTTGTATTTTCTTATTAATCTTCTGTTATATCCATTATTGAAAGTGGAATATTAAAATTTCCTACAGTTAATTTAGAACAGTCAATTTCCCCCTTCAGATCTTTATCGGTATATAATAACCTTTTTTGTCCCTCATAGTTGTTTTGACTTAAAGTCTATTTTATCTTTTATTAGTATAGCTATCCAGTTGTCTTTTAGTTCTATGTGCATGGCATGTTTTTTCCATTCTTTCACTTTCTGTCTACATGTATCTTTGAATTTAAGGTGAGTCTCTTGCAGACAGCATATAGTTTGGTCATGCTTTTTGTTTCTTTATTAGAGAAATTGTGTGTTTATAAAATATTCATGCATAAAAATGCCTCTCTTTTATTAAGAACTTGCACTAGTATGGAAAATTTGTTACAAATGGTCATAGCACATTTTTATAATTGTACTATCAACTGTATATGGTTTAATTTAGGGTTCAGTGTTTGTATAGTGTAGAGCCACACTAAAATTTTTATTCTGTTACCACATATACCTTCTAACATTTCCTGTTTTAACCACATTCAGATATATATTTCAGTGCTCTTACTTATGTTCACAATATGTATTATCATCACTACCATCCATTGCCAAAACATTTCTATTATTCCAGATAAGAATCCTGTACATTTTAAGCCTGAATTTCCCCTTCCCTATGGTCATGCTTTTTCATCCACTCTGCCAATCTCTGCTTCTGACTGGAGAGTTTAATCAATTTACATTTTAAGTTACTACTGATTATGCTGGACTTTCTTCTGCCATTTTATTTTGTTTTCCTAAATCTCATACCTTTTTGTTCCTCAATTCCTTTGTTTATGTCAAATTTTATATTAATTTGATTTTTCATATTGTTCTGCATGAGTGCCTTCTCTTTTCTATTTAGATAAATTTTCATCTATTTTCTTCGTAGATACCATGAGGTTAACAATTTTATATCATAAATATATAACAATTACATTTGGTTTGTGTTTTAGTTTGTTAATGCTGCTGGAAATGCAATATACCAGAAATGGGTTGGCTTTTTAAAATTGATATATATTATATATTCACATGTCATGTAATCATCCAAAGGGTACAATCAGTGTTTCATGGTATTATTATATAGCTGTGCATTTGTCATTATAACTGATTTTTTTTCTTTTTTTGTGAAAAAATAACATATATACGAAAAAGTAATAAATTTCAAAGCACACTGCCACAATTAGTTGTAGAATAGTTGTGGCACAATTAGTTGTAGAATGAAATACCAAATGGATTTCAGCATTTGGTATGGGTTACAATTATACAATTTTAGGTTTCTACTCTAGATGCTTTAAGATACTGGAGACTAAAAGAAATATCAATATAATGATTCAGCCATCACACTCATTTGTTAAACCCTACCTTCTCTGTATATCTCCACCATCACCTTTGATCTTCTATCCTGCTCTTTAGGATTATTTGTTTTTCTCCCATTCTAACTTTTTCATGTTCAAAGGGGCTGTTGATAATATGGGATGGGGGGATAGAACTAGTTGATGTTCTGGAGAGGCTGGCCTCTCTGCATTTCAGGACTTATCTGGTCCAGGGACCCATCTGGAGGTTGTAGGTTTCTGGAAAGTTAATGGGTTGGCTTTTATAAAGGCAATAAATTAAGTTACAAATTTAAAGTTCTAAGGACATAAAAATGTCCAAACTAAAAGCATCTAGATAAAGATACCTTGACTCAAGAAAGGGCTAATGATTTTCAGGATTTCTCTGTCAGCTGAGAAGACACATGACAACATCTGCTAGCTTTCTATCGTGGTTTCTCAATTCAAATGCACCCCTGGGGGGCATTTTGTTTCTGCATTTCCAAATGTCTCTTTCTGTGTCAGCTCTAAAGCTTTTTCCAAATGCTTCCCGCTTCAAGGACTCCAGTTAGTGACCCCCTTTGAATGAGTGGAAACACTTCTCCATGGAAACCACATAATCAAAAATATCCCACCAAAAAAGATTGAATCATAATTAAAGAACATGTCTTTTCTGGGGTACACAACAGTTTCAAACCCATACAATTTGATACCATACATATATAGTTTCCTCATACCCTTCTGTCCCCCTTTTTTTCTACTTGTTATCACTTATATCTTTGTATGTCCCAAACCATAGATTTATTATTACTTTTTATGCAGGGCATTTTAGCACCTAATGTGGATTTACATGCCAGCCAACACACTACAATAATACTGGCATTTATAATTATCCAAATGGTTAGCTTTTGTGCTGGTTTGAAAGGATGTATGTCCCCTAGAAAAGCCATGTTTTAATCTAAATCCCATTTCATAAAGTCAGAATAATCTCTATTCAATACTGTATGTTTGAATCTGTAATTAGATAATCTCCCTGGAGATGTGATTGAATCAAGAGTGGTTGTTAAAATGGATTAGGTGATGACTTGTCTCCGCCCATTTGGATGGTTCTTAATAAGTTTCTAGAGTCCTATAAAAGAGGAAATATTTTGGAGAATAAAAGCGATTCAGAGAGAGCAGAGTAGAATGACATAGCTACAAGAAGCAGAGTCCACCAGCCAGCGACCTTTGGAGATGAAGAAGGAAAATGCCTCCTGGGGAGCTTCATGAAACAGGAAGCCAGGAGAAGAAGCTAGTAGATGATGCCGTGTTTGCCATGTGTCCTTCCAAATGAGAGAGGAACCCTGACTGTGTTCACCATGTGCCTTTCCACTTGAGACAGAAACTTCATCAGTCTTCTTGAATCAAGGTATCTTTCCCTGGATGCCTTAGATTGGACATTTTTATAGACTTGCTTTAACTAGGACATTTTCTCATCCTTAGAACTGTAAATTAGGAACTTATTAAATTCCCCTTTACAAAAGCCATTCCATTTCTGGTATATTGCATTCCAGCAGCTAGCAAACCAGAACAGCTTTACTGCATTTTTTAATGGCACTTTTAACCACTGTCTAGTGTCCTTTCCTTTCAATCTGAAGAACTTCCTTTGACATTGCTTTTAGGACAGGTCTAGTACTAATGTACTCCCTCAGCTTTTATTCCTCTGGGAATGTCTTAATCTCTCCCTCATCAAAAATGAGGGTAAGAAAGTCTTACCAGATAAAAATTCTTGATCAGCAGTTGTTTTCTTTCAGCACTTTAAATATGTCAACCTACTGCCTTTATGCCTCCATGGTTTCTGATGAGAAATTAACACTCAATCTAATTGGGACTCCATAGGACATAACATCTTGCTTTCCCTTACAGTTTTCAGAACTCTCTCTTTGTCCTTTGCATTCAATAATGTGATAAAATATGAATGGGGTTTATTTTTCTTCATGTTTATCCTTTTTGGTGTTCTCTGAGCTTCTTAGGTGTACATATTGGCATCTTTTATTAAGTTTGGGAAGTTCTCTATTGTTTCTTTGAATATTCCTTTGGCTCTTTCTTCTCCTTCTGAGACTCCAATAAAGCATATATTGATACACTTGATGGTGTCTCAGAGATGTTTTATAGTATTTTAACTTTTAGTAATTCTCTTTTCTTTCTGCTCCTCAGCCTGACTCATTTCAAGTCTTGAGAAATGACTCATTTCTTGTCTTTGAGTTCAATGATTCTTTTTTCTGCTGACTCCAATCTGCTCTTGAAACCCTCATGAGGATTTTTCATTTCAGTTATTGTGGTCTTCAACTCCCCCTGTTCTATTTGGTTTCTTTAAAAAATGTTCTAAAAGATCTAAGATTCTTATATTGTACATTCATTGTTTTCCTGAGATCTTTTATTTCTTCTCTGTATTTTCCTTCATTTTCTTGAGCACTGATAAAATCATTTATTAAAATAAAGGCTTCGGGGTGGGCCATGGTGGCTCAGCAGGCAAGAATGCTTGCCTGCCATGCCAGAGGACCCGAGTTTGATTCCTGGTGCCTGCCATGTAAAATAATAATAATAATAATAATAATAATAATAATAATAATAATAATAATAATAATAATAATAAAATAAAGGCTTCATTTGGTATGTGTTCTAGTTTGCTAGCTGCCAGAATGCAATATACCAGGAATGGAATGGCTTTTTAAAAAGGAAATTTAGGGAGTTGCTAGTTTACAGTTCTAAGGCTGAGAAAATGTCCCAATTAAAACAAGTCTATAGAAATGTCCAATTAAAGGCATCCAGAGAAAGATACCGTGGTTCAAGAAGGCCGATGAGATTCAGGGTTTCTCTCTCAAGTGAGAAGGCACATGGTGAACATAGTCGGGGCTTCTCTCTCATCTGGAAGGGTACATGGTGAACAAGGCATCATCTGCTAGCTTTCTCTCCTGGCTTCTGGTTTCATGAAGCTCCCCAAGAGGCATTTTCCTTCTTCATTTCCAAAGGTCACTGGCTTGTGGACTCTCTGCTTCGTGGTACTGCAGCATTCTCTGCTCTCTCCAACTCTCCAAAATGTTTCCTCTTTTATAGGATTCCCATAAACTAATCAAGACCCACCCAAATGGGTGAAGACGTATCTCCACCTAATCCAGCTTAACAATCACCCTTGATTGAATTACATCTCCAGGGAGATGATCTAATTACAGATTCAAACATACAGTATTGTTAGGTATTATTCTGCCTTTACAACGGGATTTTGATTAAAACATGGCTTTTCTAGGATACATACGTCCTTTCAAACCAGCATAGTATGTTCACATTATGGTCTTCTTAATTAGTGTTTTCTGGATTTTATTTTCTTCCTTTAGATGGGCCATCATTTCCTATTTCTTCATTTTGTTCTCTTTTTTTACACACTGTACATTTTAATATTTTAAAATGTTAACTCTTGGAAGATGGCAGAGTAGGATAGGCTGAGTTCATTCCTGCTTCAAGGAACAATGAAAAAAAGTGACAGAAAAACAAACAGGAAAGCAGTTTCAGGGTGTGAGTGACCTAAGAGGGTCTTCTACATGACATAAGGAGGTCCTGGATGTAAAAGTTGACGAATTGGGATGCAGAGAATGGAATAAGTTGGCTCCATTGGAACTCCACTTGGGACAAGAGGCCACATCCACAAAAGTGTCCCATAGTAAGCTTGAGATATCAGCTCCCTTAATTCCACAGTCCGGAACTCCTGAAGCCAAAAAGTTGCTTTCCCTGATTGTAGAGACCATCCAACTAGTGCACAGAGCCTACCCCTCCCCCTTCCATATGGAGGCTTGGTGCCCTTGTAGTGCATGGACAGGGAGGTGGGGAAGAGGAAGCAAGCTATGCTGCACCCCACGTGTGCCCATGTGTACTGTCCTCCCATGCTCCTGTGCCATACCACCCATGCCCTACACACCTGCATCCACCCCCTATGCACCTGCACACCCATGCTCTGCTCCATCCTGCACCCCTGCCCCACCCCATTCCCCATGCACCCATGCCATGGCAGCAGGCATTTCCAGGTTGGCTGTGGGCAGGTGAAGCTGAGATACCCAGTCCCCCAACCCAAGGATATTCTAAGTAGGACCCTGGGGGCCACTAGCCCCATGGCCAACATGCAGAAGTCCCACTGTGCATACTGCCCACCCCCAGTCATAGAGCTGGCAGCTTTCAGCATGCACTGCGACCAGTGGACCTGTCTGGAATTGCAATAGGTCTCTATCCAGCTCACCCAGCTGCCACAGTTGAGGGGAAGCAAGCATGATGGTGAGAGGAGGCCTAAGAGTGCCATCTTTTGGAAAGAAGCATATAATGCAGTCTGGCTGACTACCAGTCTTTCAAGCTTCAAACAGATCCTCAAGTAGAGTTGCACCCCTTACATGAGGTTTGGGTCTTCGGCAGGAAATGACTGATGAACCAAGGGCAAAAGAAGACCTTCAATTTAGACTCAAGCAAATACAAAACCTTAGACTACTGAGGGAAATTAACTTTCAAAATACCCCTATCAAGATAATGAAATGCCTCAAAGGCAGCAGAAAATCACAAAGCATATGAAGATGCAGGCAGATATGTCCCAGCCAAATGACCAATTTAAAACACCAGAGGAGACGCAGACTCTGGAGCAACTAATCAAAGATGTTCATAAAACTCTACTAAATAAATTCAATGGATTTGCTAAGGGCATAAAGGATATCAAGAAGACATAAAGAAGAATTTGAAAGAGTAAGTAGAAAAATAGCAGACATCACAGAGATGCAAGATACTGTAGACAACTTAAAAACATACTAGAGACACACAACAGCAGATTTGAAGAGACAGAAGAAAGAATAAGGAAACTAGAGGACAGGACAATTGAATTCGAATACATACAAGAAAAAATGGCAAAAATGATGGAATAATTTGAATTTGATCTCAGGGAAATGATGGGCAAAATGAAGCACATAGCTCAGTGGCAGAATTCTTGCCTGCCATGCCGGAGATCCAGGTTCGATTTCCCATGCCTGCCCATGCCAAAAAAAAAAAAAAAAAAAAATAGCACACAAATATAAGAATCACTGGTGTCCCAGAAAAGGAAAAGAAGAGTAAAGGGCTAGGAAGTTTAGTTGAGGAGATAATGGGGGAAAACTTCTCAACTCTTATAAAAGACATACATATGCAAATCAAAGAAGCCCAATTGTATTAGCTAGGGTTCTCTAGAGAAACAATCAGCAGGAGATATCTGTAGATACAAAATTTATAAAAGCATCTCACATAACCATGGGAATGTAGAGTTCAAGGTCTGTAGGGCAGGCTACAAGCTGGCAACTCTGATGAAGTTCCTCAGTGAACTCTCAGGAGAGGTTGGCTGGGCAACCATGCTAATGTAAAGGTCCAAGTTCTGTAGGACAGGCCACAGGCTGGCAACTCCTGTGAAGGCCCTTAACAAATTCTCACAAGAGGCTGGCTGGGCAACCGTCAGGAACAGAAGGGCCCAAGGTCTGTAGGGCAGGCCACAAGCTGGAAATTCTGTTGAAGGTCCTCAAGAAATTCTCAGGAGAGGCTGACTGGCTGAAGCAGGAAGAGTGACTGTCTCTCCTGAATCCTCCATAAAAGCCTTCTGGTGATTAGATTAAGCATCACTCACTGCAGAAGACACTCCCTTTAGCTGATTGCAAATGCAATCAGCTGTGGATGCAGCCAACGTGATAATGATTTAAGTCCATGAAATGTCCTCATAGCAACAGACAGGCCAGTGTTTGCCCAACCAGACAGCCAGCACTACCACCTGACCAAGTTGACACATGAACCAGGACATGACAGTCCACCCCTTGTCAATTTGGCAGCTATATACATCACCTTTAACCACACTTAATCTCTAAATAGAAAACAATAACAGATACATTTTTTTCTCCCCGCCTAACAATACTCAACTATCCTGTGTACAACCAGAAACACATTAAATCTCCTCAGAATAGGGTGCAAGTCCTTGGATAATATTCACTCTTAAACTTGATATCTTGCAACTTAAATACTACAACATGAACAAAACAGCATTATAGTCCTCATTTCTGTAACTGATCATGTGGTCATAGTTCATATTTATCACTAACTTCTTCCACTACCCATTCCATGTTCCCTTTACCCTCAACAAGCACTTCAGCTGGCCATGGTTCTTTGCCTGGTGGAGTGACCCAACCCTTCATTCCTGAAGTTTGAGAGCTATTGGTAGTCCTGTTTGGATTGGGTTGTTGCAGTTTTCCATTGATTTTAATCACAAGAAATGGTAGTACTAAAAGACATGCTAGGGGACCTCCTATATTCCAGGAAAACTCTTCCTTATCTCCATTGTATAGTTTCAGTCTTATTCGCCCCTGATAGTCAGGATCAATCACCCTAGCCTGTAAAATAATCTTCTTCTTGGCTTGTTCCAGGAACTTCAGTAGCCCAAACTGACCAGGTGGCAGTGTTAGATTCCGGTTCAATGGAACCATTGTTATTTCTCCTGGTGAAAGCACTCCCCCTTCTGGAACTAAAACCAGCAAAACGCAAGGTCCCAGCAACAGGAGGCAAAAATTTTCCTAGTGAATCACTAGGGGTAATAGTGAGTGGTGCCAGTTCCATTTCCACCCCTTGGTTCCTACACCCTTGGATTCTGGCTATGGGAGAAACAGCACCATACAGTGGACACTGATTCAGCATATACACAGCCTCCTGAAGAACATCACCTCAGCCCTGCAAGGTATTGCCACCTAGCTAGCACTGCAATTGAGTTTTCAAAAGACCATTCCACCATTCTGTCAACCCAGCTGCCGCTGGATGATGGGGAACATGGTAAGACCAGAGAATTCCATGAGTATGTTGCCCATTCCCACACTTCATTTGCTATGAAGTGTGTTCCTTGATCAGAAGCAATGCTGTGTGGAATACCATGACAATGTATAAGGAATTCTGTAAGTCCATGGATGGTAGTTTTGGCAGAAGCATTGCATGCAGGGAAAGCAAATCCATATACAGAGTATGTGTCTATTATAGTTAGAACAAATTGCAGCCCCTTCCATGATGGGAGTGGTCCAGTGTAATCAACCTGCCACTAGGTAGCCGCTGAGCACTTCGGGGAATGGTGCCATATTGGGGACTGAGTGTGGGTCTCCACTGTTGGCAGATTGGGCACTCAGCAGTGGCTGTAGCCAGGCCAGCCTTAGTGAAGTGGAAGTCCATGTTGCAGAGCCCATGCATAACCTCCATCCTTACCACCATGACCACTTTTTTGCTGAACCCATTAGGCAATGACAGGAGTTGGTGGGAAAGAGACTGACTGGTATCCACACAATGGGTCATTTTATCCATTTGATTCTTAAAACCTTCCTCTGCTAAAGCTACCCTCTGGTGTACATTCACATGGGACACAAATGTCTTCGTGTTTTTAGCCAACTCAGAAAGGTCTATCCACATACCTCTTCCTCAGATCTCTGTCACCAATTTTCCAATCATGCTCTTTCTAAGTCCCTGACCATCCAGCCAAACCACTAGCAACAGCCCATGAGTCAGTATATAAAAACACCTCTGGCCAGTTCACCTTCTAAGCAAAATGAACAACCAGGTGCACTGTTTGAAGTTCTGCTCACTGGGAGGATTTCCCCTAACCACTGTCCTTCAGGGACATCCTAGAAAGGGGTTGTAGTGCTGCACCTGTCCACTTTTGGGTGGTACCTGCATATCATGCAGAACCATCTTTAAACCAGGCCCAAGTTTCCTCTTCTTCAATCAATTCACTGTAAGGAACTCCCTGTGCTGGTTTGAAAGGATATATGTACCCTAGGAAAGCCATGTTTTAATCATAATCCCATTTTGTAAAGACAGCCATTTCTTCTAATCCCTATTCAGTACTATTTGTTGGAAACTTTAATTAGATTGTCTCCATGGAGATGTGACTCAATCAAGTGTGTGTATTAAACTTGATTAGGTAGAGATGTGTCTCCACACATTCCAGGGGGGTCTTCATTATTTACCGGACTCCTTTAAAAGAGGAAGCAATTTTGGGAAAAGCTTCATGTTCTGAGAGAACAGAGAATGATGACAGAACAACAAGAGAGAAAGCCACGAGATTCTAGGAGAGACCAAGTCCACCAGCCAGCAACCTTTGGAGATGAAGGAGAATGCCCCTGGGGATACTTTATGAAACAAGAGGCCAGGAGAGGAAGCCTGCAGATGCTATGTTTGCCATATGCTTTTCCACTTGAGAGAAAAACCCTGAACTTCATCAGCCTTCTTGAATCAAGATAACTTTCCCTGGATGCCTTAGATTGGACATTTCTATAGACTTGCTTTAATTGGGACATTTCCACAGCCTAAAAACTGTTAACTTGCAGCTTATTAAAGTACTCCTTTTAAAAACCATTCCATTTCTGGTATATTGCATTCTGGCAGCTAGCAAACTAGAACACTCCCCAAGAGGCCATAACCCTGGTCTGGGAAATAGAAGGTAAAGTGGCAGGAGTGCAGACCATGGACATTTCGGCCACTTCCTCATGTAACTTACTTGTGCCTTCAGGACCTGCTCTGGCTCTATCTCATGTATGCCATTTCCATTTTATGAGGGAGTGCTGCTGCACACGCCCAACTTTCTGGCTTGGTGGGTCAGACAACAGCCAATTTATGACAGGTCTCATGGTAACTTGATCATAATGGTTAAGCACTCACTCTCTACTAAGGCCCAGTAGCAGGCCAAAAGCTGTTTCTCAAAAGGAGAGTAGTTATCTGCAGTAGATGGTAAGGCTTTGTTTCAAAATCCTTAGGGTCTGCATTGTATTCTCCTATAGGGGCCTGCCAAAGGCTCCAAACAGCATCTCTATTTGCCACTGACACTTCTAACACCATTGGATCTGCTGGATCATATGGTCCAAGTGGCAAAGCAGCTTGTATAGCAGCATGGACCTGCTGCAGAGCCTTCTCTTGTTCAGGTCCCCACTCAAAATTAGCTGCTTTTCTGGTAACTCGATAAATAGGCCAGAGTAGCACACCAAAATGAGGAATATGCTGTCACCAAAATCCAATGAGGCCAACTAGGTGTTGTGCCTCTTTTTTGGTTATAGAAGAAACAACTTATCCTGCACCTTAGAAGGGATAGCTCGACATGCCTCATACCACTGGATACCTAGAAATTTCACTGAGGTAGAAGGCCCCTGTATTTTTGTTGGATTTATCTCCCATTCTCTGACATGCAAATGCCTTACCAATAAGCCTAGAGTAGTCACTACTTCTAGGTCCAATCAACATGGTATCATCAATATAATGGACCAGTGTGACGTCTTGTGGGAGGGAGAAATGATCAAGGTCCCTGCAGACAAGTTATGACATAGGGCTAGAGAGTTGATATACTCCTGAGGTAGGACAGTGAAAGTATATTACTGACCTTGCCAGCTGAAAGCAAACTGTTTCTGGTGGTCCTTACTAATAGCGATTGAGAAAAAAGCATTTGCCAGATCAATAGCTGCATACCAGGTACCAGGGGATGTATTGATTTGCTCAAGCAATGATACCACATCCATAACAGCAGCTGCAATTGGAGTCACCACCTGGTTAAGTTTATGATGATTTATGGTCATCCTCCAAGTCCCATGTATTTTCTGCACAGGCCGAAGAGGAGAGTTGAATGGGGACGTGGTGAGAATCACAACCCCTGCATCCTTCAAGTCCTTAAGAGTGGCACTAATCTCTTCAATCCCTTGAGGAATCCAGTATTGCTTCTGATTTACTCTCTTTGCTAGGTAGGGGCAGTTCTAGTGGCTTCCACTTGGCCTTTCCTACCATAATAGCCCTCACTCCACGAGTTAGAGAGCCAATGTGAGGATTCTGCCAGTTGTTCAGTATGTCTATTCCAATTCTGCATTCTGAAACTGGGGCAATAACTACAGAATGGGTGTGGGGGCCCACTGGACCCACTATGAGATGGACCTATGCTCAAGCTCCATCTATCACCTGACTTCCATAAGCCCCTATTTGACTGGTGGACCAGAGTGACATTTTGGGTCTCCTGGAATTAATGTCCCTTCTGAACCAGTGTCTAATAATCTCTGAAATATCTAACCATTCCCTTTTCCCCAATGCACAGTTACCCTGGTAAAAGGCCGGTGGTCTCCTTAGGGAAGGCTTGGAGGAAGATTAACAGTATAAATTTGTGGTAGTGTAACAGGGTCCTTCCCCAAAGGGACCTGGTCTCCCCCTCATTCAATGGGCTCTGGGTCTGTAAACTGTCTCTAGTCTGGAAATTAATTAAGGGGCCTTGACTCTCTGTTTTTCTAATTCAAGTTAGACTTCTGTTCACTTGACCTAGAACTCTTGCTTATACAGCTCACAGAATTTTGTAGATTAACCATCTATTTTTCTTCTAGGTAGCCCATGATCTACTAGCCAATGCTGCAAGTCTCTGTGAATCAGATTACTTTGACCCCTGCTTTGAGTCTGCTTTCCATTAGGATAATCACATCCATCTTGTCTTTGACAATTAAGTGCTGCCACCTGGCTTCTGCCAACTCGAGATCCGATCATCCCATTATGTTTAAGGATTCCAGCTCAGTGATAGCAGTTTCCACAGTGATATCTGACCTACAGAGAAGGGCAACTACAGAGCTCTTCATGGATGATAGAGCAGTTCCACAAATTTATTTCTCATAGTTCTGGTAGAATGTGCATTCTCAGGATGTTCCTGGGGGTGTATGAGCAGGCTTTCCATGATACATCCACTCTAGCATTCCAATCTCTTTAAGCCTCAGGATCCCCTCATCTACATTATACCAAGGCAATTCTGACATTTCAACCTCAGGTAATGTCAGCCACCTTTTGATCCATATTTCAACCAACCATCAAAACAAGCTGAATGCCTTTTCTAACCCCTTGAACTATAACATTGAATGCAGAATCTCTGCTTAGTGGGCCCATATCAATAAATTCAGCCTGACCCAGCTTTATATTTCTCCCACATTATCCCACACCCTTAAAATCCATTGCCACATATGTCCCCCTGATTTCTGTCTATATAAATTGGAAAACTCATGCAGCTCTTTTGGAGTATAATGTACCTCCTCATGGATGACACTTTGTATGTCACCTTTTTGGGACCTATTGGGACTTCAATGTAGTTATAGGTCTGGAAGAAATGAGGGGTGGGGGTGGGGGTCATAAAAAGAATGAGAAGTATCTTCCAAGCCATTTGCTTCAGGGCATTTGTTTTCAGTTTCATCTGATGAAACAGGATTAATCACTCTAGGGCTAATCCCTTCAGGAGGAGGTTGGGTGGCCAACTCCTCAGGGCAGGCTGGAGGTGGGGTGGCTATGTCCTCAGGGCAGACTATTACAGGGTTATCTAGAAAAGACTCAGCACAATCTAGGGTTTCAGCCTCTCCACCACCATCATTATCAATCCATATGTTACCATCGCATTTTTCAGGGTCCCACTCCTTTCCAATCAACAGCCTCACTTTAATGGCAGACACCACGCAAGATTGAGATTTCAGTTTATGTTGTAAAGTTGCTACTCTAACAATGATCTTCTGAGTCTAATCTTCAGACATCTGAAGTCTGCGGCTGTAGGAAATAAAATTTTACTTCAGGGCACTCATAGAAATGTTTACATCCATCACTGGTGCATAAGCTTCTCATTTGAAGACTTCAGCTCGTCCCTTTCCCTCATCAATGTGTTCAGCATATCCAACAAAAACCAGCCAATAGCTCTATACCTCCTATTTCCACAAAACTCCATGAAGCTGTCAAAAACATTATTCCCCAGAGCCTGTCTTCATATGAGCAAAGTATTAGAAGAATCCAATGGTGATATTTAGACTATTTCTTTTGCCAGGTCACCCCATGGATTGGCAGTGTCATTCTGACTATTGGAAACAAAATCCTTAGTGCTTTGAGTTCAGAGTAGAAAAACAATTGTAAAAACCCATTTTAAAGATTTTGTTTCTTAACGATCCTGCTGGTACCAAGCTGTATTAGTTAGGGTTTCAGGAGAAATAGAATCAGCAGGAGGTATCTATAGATATAAAATTTATAAAAGCGTCTCATGTAACCATGGGAATGTAGAGTCTAAGGTCTGTAGGACAGGCCACAAATTGACAACTCCAGTGAAGGTCAACAGACTCTCACAAGAGGCTGGCTGGGCAACTGTGGGAATGTAAAGGTCCATGATCTGTAGGGCAGGCCACAAGCTGGCAACTCCAATGAAGGTCCTCAGTGAACTCTCAGGAGAGACTGGTTGGCTGAAGCAGAAAGAGTGACTGTCTCTTCTGAATCCTCCATAAAAGCCTTCTGGTGATTAGATTAAGCATCACTCATTGCAGAAGACACTCCCCTTAGCTGACTGCAAGTGCAAATTGCAAATCAGCTGTGGATGCAGCCAACGTGATAATGATTTAAGTCCATGAAATGTCCTCATAATAACATACAGGCCAGCACTTGCCTGACCAGACAACCAGGCACCACCACCTGGCCAAGTTGATATGTGAACCTGACCATGACCCCAATGGACCCCAAACAGAATAAATCCCATAGGCCTACTATTTATACAAGATATACTAATCAGTCTGTCAAATGTTGAAGAGAGGCAGAGAGTCCAGAAAGCAGCAAGAGAAAAGTGACTCACCATATATGAGGGAAACGACATAAAACTGAGCTCAAACTACTCAACAGGCACCATGGAGGTGAGAAGGCAGCAGTACAATATATTTAATACCCTGGAAGAGAAGGACTTCCAGTCAGGAATTCTGTAACCAGCCAAATTATCCTTCAAAAGTGAGAGAGAGATTAAAATTTTCAAAACAGACAGAAGGTAAGAAAATTTTTTAACAAGAGACTGGCCCCACAAGCAATACTGAGCTGAGTTCTGTTGGCTGTAAAAAAAGACACAAGAGGGAGGTTTGGAGAAGGACACAGATTGAAGAGTGCCAGTAAGGGTAACTGAAAGGATAAAAAGAGAAGAGGGAAAAGAATATATAGATCTGACAAATAAAATCTAAAGGATAAAATGGTAGATTAAAGAAATGCCTTTACAGTTATAACCTTGAATGTTAATGAACTAAATTCACCAATTAAAGATGCAGAATTGCTAGAGACCCGGGCTCGATTGCTGGTGCCTGTCCACACATAAAAAAAAAAAAGATGCTGTTCTAGTTTGCTAGCTGCTGGAATGCAACACACCAGAGATGGATTGGCTTTTAATAAATGGGGATTTATTTCATTAGGTCTTCAGAGGAAAGACAGCTAACATTCATCTGAGGTTCTTTCTTATGTGGGAAGGCTCAGGGTGATCTCTGCTGGCCTTCTCTCCAGGCCTCTGGGGTTCCAACAACTTTCCCCGGGGTGACTTCTTTCTGCACCTCCAAAGGCCTGGGCTGAGTTGCGAGTGCTGAGATGAGGAATGCTGAGCTGCTTGGGCTGTGCTACGTTGAGCTCTCTCATTTAAGCACCAGCCAATTAAGTCAGACATCATTCATTACAGCAGGCACGCCTCCTAGCCAACTGCAGATGTAATCAGCAACAGATGAGGTTCACGTACCACAGCAAGAGAACTAGGTGCCTTCACCTGGCCAAGTTGACAACTGAATCTAACTACCACAGATGCAGATTGGCAGAATGGATTAAGAAATATGATCCATATGCTGCTTATAAAAGATTCATCCTAGACCCAAGGATACAAATAAATAAAAAGTGAAAGGATGGAAAAAGATGTTCCATGCAGGCTGTAAACAAAAGAAAGCTACACTAATATAAGACAAAATAGACTTTAAATGTAAAGACATCATAATAGACAAGGAAGGAAACTACATACTAATAAAAGGGACAATTCACCAAGGAGAAATAACAGTCATAAATGTTTTTGCTCCCAATCAGGTAGCTCCAAAGTACATGAGGCAAATACTGGCAAAACTGAAAAGAGCAACAGACATTTCAGCAGTTATAGTGGGTGTGCTGATTTGAATCTATTGTGTACCCCAGAAAAGCCATGTCCTTCAATCCTCATTCGATATTGCTAGGTGGTAACTTTTTTATTATTTCTATGGAGATGTCACCCACCCAGTTTTGGGTGGTAACTTTTGATTAGATAGTTTCCATGGAGTTTTGTCTCTAATCATTCAAGGTGGGTTTGCTTACAGGAGCCCTTTAAGAGGGAACCATTTTGGAAAAAGCTTTAGAGCCACTAGAGCCACTAGAACCAACAGAGCCAACAGAACGGACAGATCCCAGGGGAAGCTGTTGAAGAGAAAGCTCATAGATCTCACTATGTGCCTTTCCAGCTGAGAGAGAAACCCTGAACATCACTGGCCTTCTTTAACCAAGGTATCCTTCCCTGGATGCCTTATATTGGACATTTTTATAGCCTTTCTTTAATTTGGACATTTTCACAACCTTAGAACTGTGAACTTACAACTTAATAAATTCCCCTTTTTAAAAGCCATTCCATTTCTGGTACATTGCATTCTGGCAACTTGCAAGCTAGAGCAGTAGGAGACTGAACAACCAGAAGGAAGATCAACAAGGAAATAAAGAACTTAAATTGATAAATGAATTAGGCCTAATAGAAATATCTAGGTCATTGCATCCCATAACACCAGGATATACATTCTTCTTTAGTGCTGTTCTAGTTTGACAACTGCTGGAATGCAATATACCAGAAACAGAATGGCTTTTAAAAAGGGGAATTTAATAAGTTGCTAGTTCACAGTTCTAAGGCCAAGAAAATGTCCCAATTAAAACAAGTCTGTAGAAATGTCCAACCTAAGGCATCCAGGGAAAGATACCTTGGTTCAAGATGGCTGATGAAGTTCAAGGTTTCTCTCTTAAGTGAGAAGGCACATGGTGAACATAGTCAGGGCTTCTCTCTCAGCTGGAAGGGCACATGGCGATCATGGCATCATCTGCTAGCTTTCTCTCCTGGCTTCCGGTTTCATGAAGTTCCCCAGGAAGCGTTTTCCTTCTTCATCTCGAAAGGTTGCTGGCTGGTTCTCTCTGCTTCTCATGGCTGTGTCGTTCTTCTCTGCTTTTTCTGAATCTCCTTCATTCTCCAAAATGTTTCCTTTTTTATAGGACTCCAGAAACTTATCAAGACCCACCCAAATGGGTGGAGACATGTTGTCACCTAGTCCAGTTTAACAACCACTCTTGATTAAATCACATCTCCAGGGAGATGATCTGATTACAGTTTCAAACATACAGTATTGAATAGGGATTATCCTGCCTTTATGGAATGGGATTTTGATTAAAAGATGGCTTTTCTAGGGACATACATCCTTTCAAACCAGCACAAGTGCTTATGGAATATTCTCCATGATAGATCATAAGCTGGGGCACCAAACAGGTCTTTATTCATTTAAAAAGATTGAAATTATTCAAAGCATTTTCTCTGATCACAATGGAATGAAGCTGGAAATCAATAACCACCAAAGAACCAGAACTTTTACAAATATATGGAGATTAAATAACACACTCTTAAATAACCAGTGGGTCAAAGGAAAAATTGCTAGAGAAATTGGTAGCTATCTGGAGAGCAACAAAAATGAGAATACAACATATAAGAACTTATGAGGAGGTGCAAGGGTAGTGCAGTGGTAGAACACTCACCTGCCAAGTGGGATACCTGGGTTCAATTCCTTGCCCATGTACTCTCCCCACCAAAAGAAAAAATTCAACAAATGGTGCTGCAATAATGGGATCACATTGAAAAAGAATGAAACATGACCCCCATCATACAATGTACAAAAAAAAAGAACTTATGGGATGTGACAAAAGCAGTGTTGAAATTTAATGCCCTAAATGCCTATATTTAAAAATAGGAAAAAACAAAAATTGAGGACTAAACTGCTCACCTAGAGGAGCTAGAGAAAGAACAGCAAACTAACCCCAAAGCAAATAGAAAAGGAGAAATAAAGATTAAAGCAGAAATAAATGAATTGGAGAAAAAAGAATAATAGAAAGGATCAATAAAACCAAAAGCTGTTTTTTTCAAAAAGTCAATAAAATTGATGGACCCCTGGCTAGGCTGACAAAGAAAAAGAGAGAGAGGGTGCAAATAAACAAAATCAGAAGGAAGAGTGGGGTCATTCCCATGGACCCTCAAGAAATAAAAAAATCACAAGAAGATACTGTGAACAAGTATATGCCAATAAACTAGACACCATAGATGAAATGGACAAATTCCTAGAGGCACTCAAACAAGCTGCATTGACTTGAGAAGAAATAGAAAATCTCAACAAATCAATCAGAAGTAAAGAAATTAAATCAGTCATCAAAAATTTTCCTACAAAGAAAAGTCCACAGTCAATGGCTTCACAAGGGAATTTTATCAAACATTCCAAAAAGAACTAACCAAATCCTGCTCAAATGTTTCAAAAAAAAATTGAGGAAAAAGGAACACTGCCTAACTCGTTCTTTGAAGCTAAGATCACTCTAATACCAAAACCCGGCAAAGACACTATAAGAAAGGAAAACTACAGGCCAAGCTCCCTAAAGAATACAGATGCAAAAATTCTCAACAAAATACTAGCAAATCAAATCCAAAAACACATTGAAAGAATTATACACCATGAAGAAGTGGTGTTTGTAACAGGAATGCAAGGGTGGTTCAACACAAGAAAATGAATCAAGGTAATGCAGCACATTAACAAATCAAAAGGAAAAAATCACATGATCATCTCTATTGATGCTGAAAAAGCATTCATCAAAATTCAGCATCCTTTTCTGATAAAAACACTTCAAAAGGTAGGAATCAAAGGTAATTTTGGCATAAATGAAAAATACATAGCCAGCACTGTACTGAATGATAAGAGACTGAAAGCTTTTGCCCTAAGATCAAAAGGATGCCCTCTGTCACCACTATTGTTTAACATTGTACTAGAAGTTCTAGCTAGAGCAATCAGGCAAGAAGAATAATGAAAGGCATCCAAATTGGAAAAGAAGAAGTAAAACTTACATTATTTGCAGATGACATGATACTTTACTTGGAAAATCCTGAGAAATATATGACAAAGCTACTTAAGCTAATAAACACATTCAGCAAAGTGGCAGGATACAAGATTAACGCGCAAAAATCAATAATGCTTTATTGGATTTTTAAAACTTTTTGTCTTCTCACATGCTGACTTTTGCTAGAGTTATGGGAATAAGTGCTGAAATGTGAGTTAACATTAAAAAGTTCAAAATTACCACAAAACCCTACTGAGGTCTCTGTCATTGATGTGGGAGTAATATGTACTATAAGATTCCGTTAGGGGAATCAGGTATAGCATGGAGAAAATTAAGGGAAGTATAAAGATTATTTAGGTGGTGGTAAAAAAAGGTAACAGGATTTATCAGTTGTTTTAGATGACTTTATGGTCTGTGAACAAGAACCTTGAAGTATTGATAAGAAATGAAATAACTTTTTTTGAGAACCAAGAAAAATGGAAACATTACAGTTCAAAGTCAGAGTGGCTAAATTTGCTTCAATACTATAGTATGACTATGTCCTTGTTAAAGATAATTGGACAATACATAGGAAATAATGCAACAACAAAAAGATAACCCAATTTAAAAATGAGCAAAGATCTTGAACCAACATTTCTCTGAGGAAAATATGCAAATGGCTGATAAGCCCATGAAAAGATGCTCAACATCATTGGTCATCAAGGAAATGAAAATTAAAACTACTACTTCACATGCACTAAGATGGCTGTTGTTAATAAAATAGAAAATAATATGTATTGGCGAGGATGTGGAGAAACAGGAACCCTTGTGCATTAATTGTGGCATTGTGGAATGGTGCAGTGTGGAGGTCAGTTTGGCAGTTCTTCAGAAAGTTGAACGTAGAGTTGCTGTATGATTCAGCTTTCCACTTTTATGTATATACCCAGAGGAATTGAAGGCAGGTACTAGGACAGATGTCTGTACGCTGATGTTTGTGACAGCATTGTGCACGATGGCCAAAGGGTGGGAACAACTCAGATGTTTATTAAAACAGATGAATGGATGGACAGGATGTAGTGTATAGACAGGATGTAGTGTATACATACAATGGAAATTTATTCGACCATAAAAAGGAGCGGCATTCTGGTGCAGGCTGCAACATGGATGAACCTTGAGGAAGTGTTGAGTGAAATAAGCCAGACACAGAGAGACAAATATTGTATGAGGTCCTTATATGAAATACATAGAAGAAGCAGATTTCATAGAGACAGATAATGGATTATGGTTTATAGGATTGGGATAGGGTGGGCTTTGTTTGATGAGATCAGAGTTTCTGTCTGAGGTGATGGAAAAAAAGGTAATGGATTTTGGTGCTTATAGTATGATATTATGAATATAATTAATACTACTGAATTGCACACTGGAGAGTTGTTAAAATGGGAAATTTTGAATTGTATATATGCTTTTACAATAAAAGGTTTCTTAAAAATGGGAAAAAAATCAATAATGTTTCTATTCACAAGCAATGACCTTTCTGAAATAAGTCAGACATAAAAAGATACTGTATGACTTCACTATTATGACGTTGGTAAATGTAAACTCAGAGGCTTATAATATAGAATATAGGGGAAGCTAGAGATGGATGAATGGATAGCTAATGAGGTTAAACTTAAATGTAAGGGAATGGATAGAAGTGAAGGCATGTCATTTGTGGGTCTGTAAGTAATATTGCCATATTGAAGGTGAGCATGATTGAAAGGGGTTGCACAGAACCATGTATCCCACTGATTAACATTACAAATATAAATAAGTTCTTGCATGAATTACTGCAAAGGTATGAATCTTGTGCAAAGAGTCAGTAATATTGGCGTATGGGGGAAAACTACTATTGCATGCTCTGGTCTATATTTAACAGGAAGACATCAAAGGTACTACAACAATACCAGGGATAAAGGAGAGGAGGTTTGGACTTTCTATTTGGTGAAGGTGTGTTTATCAGTTATTTTTTTTCTGTGGAGCAATGAAAATTGCCTAACATGAAGGTGTTGATTATTGTACAACTAAGTGAGGATAATGTGAGACATAGATTGCTGACTTTGACTTTACACATGATGCCCAATGGATGGAGGTGACTGAAGCATACATTGAGAAGTAGAATGGAGAACTGTGATGTATCCAAATGATGGAATATTGTGCAGCTACAAAGAGAAAGTCATGAGACATGCAAAAAAGGTGAAAGAACTTTGGGGATATTCTGTGGTGCAAAATAAGCCAGAAACAAAAGAACAAATATCATATGGTCTCTCTGAAAGTACCTACAAGAAAACTGGAGCCTAGATTCTAAGCTCTTATAGCAGTCGCATTTAGTCTAGAGCTGTTAGTGTTACTTCTAGATTTTGAGATGCTGTTCCATCTCCCTGGAACTTTCGCTACCTGTGTGATACCTAAGACTCAGACTTGAGTTCTAAAGCTCTGCGAGTCAGCATTAATTATCAATACAACAATTCATAAAGAAATCGCAAAAGAGATCAAGCTTCAATTAGAGATAAGAGAGAAGCCAGTTGGATCAGGACTAAGGTAAATCAGAATACAGGGGTAAGGATAACACTGTCTGTATTTTAGAACGTCACCTACTGTATGTGACCAAAGGAAGAGAGGTTTATTTTGTTCAAAACCTAAATTTTCTATAGCACATAATCTGACTAATCTAACTCAACCTGTCTGGGTAGACCATTTAAACAACCCAAACACATGGAGCCCAGAGTGGGAATGAGGGTTTGTAATTCTGTATAGCTTAAGCTAATACCTGGATACATATGAGAGTATGTTGAGCAGATAATTAAAAAGTATTGGCAAAGTCTCTTAAGGGATGGGAGAAAAAATATGGAACTGTTAAACTTTACCACCAAGGAAATCCTTGATACTGTCTCAAATATTAGGGACTCTCAAGTCAATAAGCCAAGCCCTTGATCTTTCTTTTTTTAACTGAGAAATATCCACACACATGTAGTCCAACCATATTATATGAAAATTCACAATATCATCACATAGTTGTATTCTTCACCACGATCATTTTTAGAACATTTGTATCACTCAGAAAAAGAAATAAAAAAACACACAACAAAAAAACTCATACATTCCCATTACCCCTCTGTCTCATTGACCAACGGTATTTCAATGTAACCAATTTTTACCTTTATTTCCCCCTATTTTATTTATCTTTTATTCTTCTTTTTTATTATTTTTTTACTCATCTGTCCATACCCTGGATAAAAGGACCATCAGATACAAGGTTTTCATAATTGCACAGTCACATTGTGAAAGCTATATAGTCTTCTTCAAGAATCAAGGCTACTGGAACACAGTTCAACAGTTTCATGTACTTCCCTCTAGCCTCCAAGCCCTTGATCTTGAGACTTGCTCTTGTGAAACCTATTTATATAGCAGGGAAATTTAGCATACTATGGCTATGCCTCAGATTTATTCCCAGAAAACCTTTTTTATTATTCAGATGTGGCCTCACTGTCTCTAAGCCCAGCTCTGCAAGTAAAATCATTACCCTCCCCTCTAAGTAGGACATGACATCCAGGGGTGAAAGTCTCCCTGGCAGTGTGGAACATGACCCCCAGGGAGGAGCCTGGCCCTGGCACCTTAGGATTGACAATGCCTTCCTGACATTGTAACAAAATAAGGTATCAGCAGCTAAGAGAGTTCACACTGAGTCGAGAAGCTATTCTGGAGGCTACTCTTACACAAGCTTTAGCTAGATATTGCTAATTACCACAGTTTACAAAATCCCAACCAAACCATTCCTGTTAACCCTAAAGTACTCCTAGGTCTCCATTTGGGATTCTACAAAAGTTTCATGCACTGATTACTTTCCAGAAACCAACCACCTCTAGATGAGTTCTTAGGTCAAATAGGTCCAGAAAACCCAGAGGGGCCAACATCTCCAAGAACATCAACTAGTTCCATCCCCTTATCCTATATTATCTACAGCCCTTTCCAGCATGAAAAAGTAAAAATGGGCATAGCCCAAATATCCCTAAAGATTGGGAGAAAGTTCAAAGGAGAAAGTGGAGTTATAACAGAGAAGATAGGATTTAACAATGAATATGACTGCTGAATCATTATATTGATATTTCTTTTTTAGTCTCCAGTGTCTTGGGGCAGCTGGAAGTAAAAACTTAAAACTATGGAACTGTAATCCATACCAAACTCTGAAATCTGTTCTACAATTACTTGTTACAATGTACTTTGAAATTTTTTTTTTCTGTAGAATGTTTATTATCTAATTAAAAGCTTTTGTCTAAAGAATCTATTCCTATTTACATACAATGAGAGTAAGAGAAAAGAAATTTCTGGTTATCAGGAAATTTGTATGCACTTTCTAAAGGACTCTGACATATCTTTTATTAAAGTTCTTCACAAATATTTCAGTAAATACTTAGTAAACCATCTTTAAATGTT